>JAODAL010040036.1:0-37358 GCA_025379985.1 Phyllomedusa bahiana
CACAAAAGGGGCCCGTCCTTTATCGGGGCGATTCCTCCACTGGGATAGTACACATTTAGCGTTCTCTAGGTATTTTTTGGTATTTATAGGGGTTTGGATTGACAATTTTGATTTTTTTAAATTTATGTTTTAACAGGGTTAAAATTTGCAGTGATATAAATGAGTGTATCCCCACACCCAATGACCCTGGCAGCACTGATTGGCAATATTAGACTGTGTGCGGCGACCTCCTTACCTCCCCCAGTAGGCAACACCCAGATCACAGATTCAGTAATACATTTCTGGGAGGAATGACAAAGAACTACACAACATAGGGTTATAAAAGAAGATATTCCAGAGTTGTTATTTCAAATGAAACGGGTATCTGCTAAAAACAGACATCTCAGGAACAGCCACAGGTCTTCTTGAAGTAATAGAAATACCAATTCAAAAAGGTTCAGTATAATTCAACAAGTCATTATGTCACACAAATAGATTCACCAAAAAATAGAAAACATAGTAACATACAAAGTGTTAGGCTAGGTTCACACAGCTTTTTGCAGGGCTAATTCCCCCCGCAAATCGCCGTGTGGCCGGGGGCGGGAGCGGGGGGCCGGAAACCTCCCCGGCCCCAAAGACTTGCTTTACCAGCGCGCATATACGCCCCGGTAATTCCATGTCACTTATCTCCCCCCGCGACGTATTCGCCCGAGCAGGGGGAGGGAAAGTAATCCATGTTCCTTGAGAACGGGATTACCGTAATGACGGGGGCGTATTCCAGCCGTAATTTGCGCACTCCGGCACGTAATTACGCACCGAAATACGTCCAATCTTAAGCCGTGTGAACATAGCCTTAGAAATATAATTTTTATTTCATCACAAAAATGAATCAATAAATATGTTTACTATCAAGTTGTCACAATCATTTAAAATACATAAATTGGCCCATTCACAAAGAATGGCATATCTCCCATATCTATCAAAAACAGTAATAAGGCAATTTACACTATACAGAGGAATCAAAAGTACACATAATAAAAATTACGATCAAGTGATTATATATATATATATATATATAATATATATATATTATATATATATATATATTATATTAGATTCACCCTAAAATCGATCATATACAACAATCAGAATCAGACCATGTAAAGAAGCAAAATTCAATTGCAGCCTCCTGAGAAAGCAGGACGGCGAAACGCATGTCAAGGCTTTGACCCTTCCCTGAATAGCCTGTCTCCCATAGTGGGTACTATCAACTGAATTTATCTTCTATACATGGTCTGATTCCGATTGTTGCATATGATCTATTTTGTGGTGAATCTAATATATATGAACGCTTGTTCATAATTTTATTTTGGGAACTTTTGATTCCCCTGTATTGTGTAAATTGCCTTATTACTGTTTTTGATAGATATGGGAGATGCCATTCTTTGTGAATGGGCCAATTTATGTATTTTAAATGTTTTTTAAATTTGTTTTTTATTGTGACAACTTGATAGTAAACATATTTATTGATTAATTTTTTGTGATGAGATAAAAATTATATTTCTAATACTTTTGTATGTTATGTTTTCTATTTTGGTGAATCTTCTTGAAGTAATATTCATAAGGGAAGATATATATATTTTTAATTTCCAATCAACATCCCTGCAGCCTGTAGTGGTTAATAACAGGGATAAAGCATTTGTTTTGGATAAGACTTGTATATACTAAATCTATAACAAAAAATGGCTACCCTTATCACAGCTATCATTTGCCATAGTGAAGTATGGATGCTTGTTTCAGCAAGTGCTATTTATAGGCTATCCATGTATCCATGTGCCCTTGAAATAATTTTTAAATAGAATGTAAAATTAAAAAAAGCTTTGATCCATCACATAAAGCGTGTATTGTTTTTGCATTTCCTGGAGCCTAAAACAATTTACTATGAGCATAAATGGGATCACTAACTGTTTTTGCCATAATGACTGTAATTATGATGTAGGCTTTTTATAGATTAATCTCCATGGATTGTTTCCCCTTTATCTGCTCCATCGGAAACTCGTGAAGGGCAAACAGAACCATATGACGAGTATGATGTATTACTCTAATGTACAAGTGCTTTGACTCTACCTCACTGGTTCATGGTTGGGGAGCCACTCACAAAGATGGACACACACTGAACCTCATCTTCACCCGCCTCTGCCCCCTATCTGACTTCTCAAACTCCCCCCACCCCATATCTGACCACAACCTGCTTACCTTCTCTACCATCTCCGCCCCACCTGCTCCTCCTGTCTCATTCCAATATGACCCGCAGGAACCTACAAACCCTCAACCGCTCACTCTCTCTGACTCTCTTGCACCTCTTTCTACTAATCTCCTCTTTTAATGACACAGACGCACCCACCACTTTCTACAACCAAACACAATCATCACCACCCTTGACTCAGTCGCTCCTCTCACAACAACAGAACCCGCAAAATCAACAGAAAACCCCTGGCACACAGAGTCCACTAAACAACTGAGGCATGTTTCCAGAGCTGCCGAACGCCGCTGGAAGAAAACTCACTCCACTGATGACTTTGCCTTATACAAACAATCACTGCATACATTTAATCTGCACTCACCTCAGCCAAACAGGACTATTTCACCACTCTCATCCTCCCTGTCCCACAACCCCAGACAATTATTCAAAACCTTCAACTCTCTTCTCCTCCACCAGCACCTCCTCCCCACCCCTCCTTTCAGCAGACAACTTTGCCATTCACTTCCTTCAAAAGATCACCACATCAGAGAAAGCTTCAGCCCGCGTCCCTACCACCCTCCTCTACCCTTGCAAACTGCTCTTCCCCCTTAACTTGCTTCCCCACGGTCACTCATGACAAGCTCTCCTCTTTACTGTCCAAATCCAACCTCACTACCTGTAGTCTTGATCCACTCCCATCCCACCTCATCCCAACCTCAGTGCTTCTATCATCCCAGCCCTCACCACTCTTCAACCTATCACAAACCCTCTGGCATCTTCGCTTCCCTTTAACATGCTACTATCACTCCAATCCTTAAAAAAACAACCCTTGGACCCCTCCTCTCTGTCCAACTACCGCCCCATCTCACTAACCCTTTTGTTTCCCAAAACCCCTCGAGCGCGTCTATCTTCAGCTGTCCTCCCACCTCTCCTCCAACTCTCTTCTACCCACTTTCAATCTGGTTTCCGATCCACTTCTCTACCGAAACCACCCTAACCAAAGTCACTAATGACCTAGTAACTGCTAAAGCCTCATGCCCCTACTCTGTGCGCCTCGGCTTAGACCTGTCCTCTGCCTTTGACACTGTCGACCATTCCCTTCCTGCTACAATCCTCTCCTCCCTCGGCATCAAAGGACTTGGCTCTTTCCTGGATCTCTCGTTTCCTCATGATCGGACCTTCAGCGTCTCTCAATCTCGCCCCCACCTCCTCCCCCCGGCCTCTCTTGTTGGTGTCCCTCAGGGGTCAGTCCTGAGTCCTTTACTTTTTCTCTATCTACACTCTTGGCCTCGGTCGCTCATAGCAATCACACGGTTTTATTACCACCTGTATGCTGACGATACCCAAAATCTACATCTCCAGCCCCGATGGGCACTTTTTCTACTCTCCCGGATCCCTGACTGTCCTGTCCTCCATTTCCTCCTTCTCTCACGTTTTCCTAAAACTAAATGTGGAAAAAAACAGAACTCATCATCTTTCCACCATCCAACTCTACCCTGCCCCTGGGTCTCTCTATCTCAGTCAACGGCTCTACACTCTCACTGGTCCCGCAAGTCCGCTGCCTTGGGGTAATCTTCGACTCCGCTCTGTCTTTCAAACCACACATCCAAAACCCTTACCTCTGCCTGCCGCCTCCACCAAAAAAAATCTCTCGCATCCGCTCATTCCTCAACTATGACACTAGAAAAATGCCCGGTCCATGCCCTTGTCATCTCCCGCCTAGACTACTGCAACATCCTTTTCTGTGGCCTCCCAGCTAGCACCCTCGCTCCCCTCCAATCCCCCTTTTTCTCTGTCCCCCTCAAACCACCTCTCTCCTCGCTACTCCCCGGGGGAAAATCCCTTCACGGGTTTCCCCCTTTTGCCCAGCAAATTTCCCATTTCAAGTTTTCTTCCATGACCTAAAAAGGGACTCCATGACCTCCCCCTCCTTATATCTCTTCCCCAATTTCCAAATATCTCACCTCACACTGTCCATTTCCTCACGGGCCCTTCTCCTCTGCCCCCCCCTTTAGCTCCTCACACAACCATCCCCAAATTTTCTCCCGTGTTTCCCCACCCCACTCTGGAACCACTCCCCCCCAACACACCCGACCCCTCCTCCCTTTAAACCAGCTTCAAAAGCACCCGGGGAAAACCCTTTTTCTTCAGGCTTGCCTGTACCCAAAACAATAAAGCCAGCAGAAAATTGTGCTACCCCAAAAAATAGGGTTGCTTTGCTGTATAGAGCATGCAAGGGGCATCTCCTAATGAGTTTTCTGCTTCTTTTTTTGTTTATTTAATTTTCTCAAAAAACCTTTAGGGGGGGACAGCTTCAAGACGTCTCTTTTATGGAGAAACTAGTTGCCGGCTTACTTTTGGTGGGATTTTGGCCCCTTTTTTCCAAACGTCTTTAAAAACCTAGAGGGTTTTGGGGGCTCCTTCTATGAACTCTGGGGCCTTAGTCCCCTTCCCTAGATTTTTTCCCATTGGGATCAGCTCAGGCGATTTTGGTGGGCCATTTTAGCCAAAATTATTTTCTCTCCCCAAACCAAATGAGAGTTTTCCCTTTTGGGGTGTGTGTTTGGGTATTGACTTTCTGAAATGTCCACCCTTGTTTCATCTTCATCATCCTGGTAAATAGCAGGAGATTTATTTCAAGAATGTCTCGGTGCATTTGTCCATTCATCCTTCCTTCAATTATATGAAGTTTGACAGTCCCATATGCTGAAAAACAGCTCCACACCATGATGTTCCCACCTCCAAACTTGTTATGGTGTTTTTGGGGCGATTTGCAGTTCTTTTTGGCCTCCAAACATTATGGCATCCAAAGAGTTAAATTTTCGTCTCATCTGACCAGACTATATTCCACAAGTATTTGATTTGTGTGAATGTTGTCGAGTAAACTTTAAACGTGCTTTTTGTTCAGCAGTAGTAAGCGTGCAAACAGAGAGTGCATTCTGTAGCTCTTAACAGGTGGTCCTTGGCACTTGGGACAATTCTTCTGATAATTCTTTTTACTCCTCTGTCTGAAATCTTGCAGGGAGCACCTGGTTGTGGCTGGTGTATGGTGAAATGATGTTCTTTCTACGTCTAGATTTTAGCCTCAACAGTGCTCACTGGAACCTTTTAGTTTAGAAATTCTGTGGTAACCATTCCCATCAGTATGTTTTGCAACAATAAAGTTGAAAAGGTCTTGAGACAGCTCACTGGTTTTACCCATCATGAGATGTTTCTTGTAAGATACTTTTTTTGTAGGCCATCAGTTGAACCAGCTGATATTTTTCACTAAGTGGAAGGATTGCTTTCTAATACGTATATATGGAGTACAGAACCTTGAGTAGGACAGAAAGAACTATAGGAGATAGATAGTAGTAAGTATCTAAATACATGGTAATATGATGGTATGACTTTAGTAAGAATGTGTGAAAGTGATATGTATGTATATTCTTAAGAAGAACGTGGCCAGGATTAATATAACATCAAAATATCTGAATAAGGTGCAAGTGTACGATAGTGTTTCAGAATAAGATAATAATTATAAAAAAGTATCCAAATAATGATTATAAATTTATAATGGTAGCAATCAAGTTCATAGTAGTACAAAGTTAATAAAGAATAAATAAACACATAAGCCACTATGACAATTTAATAGAGAAGTATAACCATACAGTTTATAACAAAGTAAGCATCCCCAGTAACCAGAATTCTTACCCTTGCACAAGCTCTCCAAGGTACTTATCGAAAACTTTGTCAGAGGAGGAGGGGGTGACATGGGAGGTTCTGTTGTTCTCACTAAGGCTATGTTTACATGGCTTTGATTGGGGCGCATTTTGGTCCGTATTTTGCGCCGTACTGCGCTCAAATATGGCAAAATGCGCCCCCGTCATTACGGTAATCCACAGTTCTTATAGAGAACTATGGATTATGCCTCCTCTTCCCGTTCGCACAATACGCTGCGCGGGGAGATAAGTGACATGTCAATTACTAGCGGCGAATACGCGGCGCTAATAATGAATCTCTATGGGGCCGACGGGCTGCCGCCCCCCACCTGCCCCGCATTACGCCCCGAAATTATGCCGTGTGAACATACCCGAAGAGAGAGTGTGGCTTGTGAGGCACAGATACTGTTACAGAAAGGGAGGATGATCTGTTTTGATACTTTTTTTTTTTCGATAATTTTTTTTGGGGGGGAGGGGCAGAGGAATTTTATCATTCCTTTGGATAAAGTTGCTTCTGCCATTAATCGATCCATACAGACACAGTGCATTTCTATATTGTTAGTCCAACCACAGTATAATGGTATTTCAAGCAGGTCTGCCAGCACACTTGAATTATTTATTAGAACGCTGTAAAAATAACAAATTTACATGATTCACTTGTATATTTAAAGAGTACCAATCGTTCTAGAAAACAAATTCTAATCTCCCATGAGGCAGCTGTAAATGTGTTTTAGAAGTAGCACAACCAGAAATGTTATGATTTACTCTTTCTTCATACATTTCCTAAAGTCACATCGGTGACATATTTTTTAATGCTCCCAAAAAAAAATAAAAAAACCTTTGGGGACGGTCACAGGTAAAATACCGGTGGGTTTCTGATTAAAGAGTCCGACCAGTATTTTATCGTTTTTTGTTTTTAATGGCCTATGGAGATGGTTTATGGGAAATGGTTTGCAGATTTGGCTGCCCCCATAACCACTGAACAATACAAAAGTGTGCATATTCCAAGTTGGTTTTTTTAGACTATTTTCGTATTTGTAATCCAACCATCAGAAAATCCAACCTGTGTAGATACAGCTCTGAAGTCTGTGGGGATGGTTGACAGTCGGTTTTGAGACCGTTTCAAAATCTGGTTACCGTCTGAAATCCAAAAAGAAACAATGCCCCGTGGACTTACCCTAAGGGGCGTTCCCGGCAAGGGGGAAAAATATGGTTGGTTTATAAAACCGGGGTATTTTGTCTGTTTTGTGCGCCCTATGAGCGGAGAAAAGCCCTCCCCCCTTCACATTCACAGATTCCGTCCGAAAACCGGACAGAAAAAATGTGCTTGTAGAACGTCTTGCGGGAGGAAAAAGAAAACGGTTTTGTCATTTAGGCCTTTTTTCGCGGTCTGAAAAAAGCAAACCATCTGAAAAACCCCCGCCGAAAAAACCGTGCTGGGGGGGGCATGGGCTTATTGTAAACATTTTGTGAGATGTCTTGTAAAAGAATGCAAAGTGCAATGCAGTTGAAAAAAAATTTTAGTGTTTTGCACCTCAAAAAAATTTTTTGGCTTTTCCCCATGGCAGGGTTTTTCACCCCTTTTTTTAGCGGTTTTGTTTTTAAAACAGTCTGCAAACCGGGAAAACTTAAAAAGGGGATTTATCGTTTTAGCTGCTCGTGCTGTTTGCTAATTTTTTTCAGATTGAGTTTGAAAACCGGGGGGTGTTCTTCCTCTTAGCAGGGGTGTTCTCCCCCCAAGGGCGTGTCTCCCCTACTGAAGAACTGTGACATATCATTTTTTTTGAAGCAGGGGGGTGCAGAGGGTTGTCTGGATTAACAGCTCTGTGCCCCCGCTGCTTTGCCGCAGCCTTTTAGGGTCACAAGCTCCGCAAGCACCTATTTTATTTTAGTTTTTAAAACCCGAAAACCAGCAGCTTTAATTTTGTTCTAGTGGGATTTTAACCAAATTTTTTTCTGACAACAGGGAAGACCTTTACTCCTCAAGGCAAATGTCAGCTTTAAATAAAGACCTTGCTTTTCTGTCAGTGTATGGTGAAACAGTGGGGGGGGAAGAAATCGCTTTCAGGAAGAACCTGTTAAAAAAGTAAAAAAGATTGGGTGATGGGTAGCGGGGGAGGTGTTGTTTTTTCAACGAAAAGGGGTTTGGAGTTTTTCCCTCACGGGTTTATTCCCCCCCCCCTAAAAATTTTACAAATATGTAAGAGCCTAAAAAATTATTCAATCTCTATAATGATATTACACCATAATGCACCCCCATATCATGTCTCACCCCGAGAGTAATGATTGTTCACATGTTGGAATGCTTGGTGTGATGTGGGAGGGCACTATATAGGGGATTTTTTGGTGTGGGGTTTTTTTAAAATATTTTATATTATTTATAATATTTTAATAATTTATAAAAAAATTATAGATTCTACCAAAAAATTTTCATATATTTACATAGTGTACAATTTTATAAAAGAAAAAAAAAAAAAAAAAAAAAACAATGGGGAAATTGAAATCCAACCCCTGGGGTTGCCAAGCTGTCACCTATTCCTGTACTATACAAAGCCCTACAGACACGTGTTAAAACTTATTTTTACAAATACAGATGATGAGTCATAAGGAGGTGGGGCTTGCATTCGATCTGGGAACAGAACGCCCTCTTTTCAAAATCGAAAATGAACCTGTGGGAGGTGAAAACAAACCTCTTGGCAAAAGCCCTTTAAACAGGGAGTAATTGCCCAGATTCACCTGAGCGAATGAAATAGGCCAGCAGATTGGTTTACTATCGATTTTAAAACCCCAGGGGGGTAAAACCGAGTGGCAGGGGCCAATCACAGCGAAAGGGGGCGTGGGCCATGACGTTTCCTGTCAGGGGATATCCCAAAGGGTGATTTAAATGTCACCAGCCAAAAACAGGCAGGGGGGGGCCGAGTTTTGTCTAGGGGCCCCCAGGGGAAAACGTCCCGGGGGCGTTCTGGGCCCCCCCGGGGGGACCCGCCAAAAAGAAATGGACAGATTTCCAGGAAACTGATATCTGTAAACCAATGACAGAAATAAATGAACCAATTACAAAAAGTGCTTATTTTTACTTCCCCCTAATTGAGACATGATCTTTGTAACAATAAAACCCCTTTAACCCGGGCCTCTATGGAAAACACGCGCAGCAGTCCCCACTACACGGGTTTTCCGCCCGGTAGTTTTTCAGACTGCCGGCGGCCCGAAAAACGTAGAACATGTTTATTGTTCCATCTGGTTTTCAGGCGGAAGAACATGTCTATGTGAAGGGTGAGGGCTAATTGCAGAGAAAAGCCGCCCCCCTGCGGCCGTGCGCACCTCACGAAAGCAGTTCAAATACCGGATGAACCAACCGGTATTTGTCCTGTGCCGGAAAAAACCCCCCTTTTGCCTCATTTATCAAAACTTTTTGAAAGTAAATGTCTTGTTGCCTGTACAATAATCAAGCCCCCGATTTCATATTTAAAACGCTCTGAAAAAATAAAAGCAGATCCGATTGCTAGGGAGGACAAAGCTGGGTGAAACCGTTTTTGGGTTTTTTTGGGCACTTTATGGTCTGTATCCCCTTACTATTATTTCTTTAATTTTTTGTGTTGGTACCATAGATTTTATTTTACATGTACTTTGGGGGTGTTCCCTACTATTTTACTATATGCTTCCTACTACTCTAGTTTATTCTGAAGTATTTATACTTGATATACAGGTTACTATGGGATATTTTCCCATTTGTGCCTTCCATATCCTTGCACGGTCCTGTTTGTATCTTCGTTATTTATTTTTTTTTATTTACGTTTTTCAATACATTTTTTATTGGGTATCTTTTTTTGGGTTTTGGTTTGTAGACCTCTTATATATGCCTGCAGCCCCTCTCATATATTTTCCAGGGTCAGCTCTGTTCCTCTGATTGACTTCAGGCTGAACACACAGCTTGGTGCTTAAAGGGGTTTTATCATTTCATTAAATGGTCTTCAGAATAAGGGGACAGTGAAAACAAGCAACTTTGCAATTGGATGTCATTAGCAAAGCTGTCTTGTATTCACAGTATTCCTTATCTTGTGTTTTTGTTTACACTGATATCCAGTCCTGGTCGAATCCCTCCGGATCCTCCCTCCTTGCATTTCACTTGCTGAGAGCTCATTTACATTCTGTACAGCCCCCCGGTGGAATTCACGGAGCTGTGTCTCTCACTCAGAGTAAGGGACCGTCACATTTTCACTTTATACAGGCAGAAGAAACAGAATTACACTGAAGGGCTTGCACAATCAGGAAATAGCACAATTTGTGTTGATCCTTGCCTGACTCATAGGGGCCGTAGCATTTTCTCTCTCCACACCCAGCAGAAACAGACTGCAACAGATTCTACAAAGAGAAAACATAACAGTTTTGTCCCGGTGCCTAACTCTCCTGCATAGAAGCGAGATCTGTGCCGTTCATAGAGCATCTCCAGCTGTGAGAGGAGAAGAGTTCAGTTACTCAGTCTAGATTGAATGCAGCCTGTGGTATGTATACAGCTCTTACAAAATAAGACTGCAGGGAGAGACACACTGACATGTGGCCTCAGGGAGGGGGGAGGGGGGGAGTCTCGGGAGCCAGCATGCACAGTGAAGGGGGGTGATGTTGCCCAGCTGGGAGGGGAAGAAACGCCCCTGCATTTCCAGAGTTGAGAAGCTGAGAGCAGTGGGAATCAGCCGAACTAAGGAAGCTATACATCCCCTTTAAAGCACCAGTATTAAAGTACATTGTCATAGCCCAGTAATCATCAACATATACATTATATACACTGAACACATATATAAGACCACTTGTAGAGTGGTATTACACCCTACAATGGCTAGGAATTTAAAACATGGCTTGCTGTACGTGTAGCAGTTTTTCCAAGAATGGACCTCCATTGTTTTTTTGGGGATTTTTTTGCACCAAAAAAACCACTTGTGGAACTTTTTTTTTAATGAAAATTAAGTGAGGGAGCTCATGATAAACACAACTGAAATAAAATGTATAAAAAGAATAACAAGTACCTATAAAAGAAAAACCGCAAGTGATTTTGGAAGTGTTTTTAGGCCAAAGAAAAATCTAGGTATGAAGAGTAGCCTTACACTGCATGCTACTGTCGTATTAAGGGCGACATGTATGACAACTGTCTTGGTCTAAGACTTTCTTTGTTGCTCATAACCACCAATCAAGCTCCCCTTTCATTCTTTCAGAACACTATCTGAAATGAAGGGAACTCTGATTTCTATGGGCAACAAAGAAAGTCTGAGGGAATGTTCACACGGCTTATTTTGGCGCGCATTTTGCCGCGTATTGCGTGTTATACGTGGCGAAACGCGCACTGTAATTATGGTAATCCATAGCTCTCGTTGTCTCCCCCACATGTACAATAGAACCGTATTGAACGCCGGGGGAGAAAAGTTACATATAAATTGTTAGCGGCGAATAAGCGCCGCTGACAATGAATGTCTATGGGGCTGCCACCCGGCCGCCCCGGTGCTTTGGAAAGATGCGCGTCACTCCAAAACACCCGGCGTATTGTACTATACGCGCCGCAATACACCATGTGAACATACCCTTAGACCAAGACAGTTTTCATACATGTGGCCCTAAGTTGTGTTTAAAGTTGGACTATAGTGTGAATTCACATGGTTTATTGCTGGCGTATAGCGGCGCTATACGCTAGGTGTTTTAGAAGTACATGCTGGCCAGTACATAATTCTAAAGCGCTCTGTCCTGGCCCCCATGCACTCTCGTTTTCCACAGTGTGTAAGGGTATGTTCACACGATGTATTGCAGCGTGTACAGTACGGGCCGCAATATATCGTGTCTTTCAGGAGCTTGCGCTGATCGGCGCGTACTCCCGCGGCACGGAGGGGGGAGAGGGGGGGCGGCAGCCCACCGCCCCCATAGACATGCATTACTCGCGGCGCGTATTCACCGCAAGTAATTGACATGTCACTTATCTCCCTGCGCGTACAATGTGATCGTATTGTACGAGCGGGGAGAGGAGGCGTAATCCATAGTTCTCAGAGCTATGGAATACTGTAATTTCGGCACGCATCTCACCCGTATTAGAGCGCAAATACGCAGCGAAATGCGCGGCAAAATCACCCTGTGTTAACATAATCTAAGCCCCCGGGAAGAAGTGACACTCAATGAGAGCTATGAATTACCGTAGTTGCGGGCCGTACTTTGAGCTTATTGCAGGGCAGTTATGCTCCGAAGTACGGTCCGCAATTACGCCGTGTGAACATACCCTGAAAAGTAGGTTCCTGACTTGGGACATCAGTTTTATATACATTTCTGCCTTTGTAATGCATTGTTTGTCTCCGTCTCGAAGCAGGTTTGGCGTTTAGCTCGTTTTGCTCCTCTTTGTTATGGTATTTTAGTGCCTGGAAGGAAATTGTCTTTGCTGCCAAGTTTCTTGCTCTTTAGCTGTGACTTAACAGTTTAAACACGATGGACTGAAAGTTGGTTATTGTTTTCCAGTGTGTTTCCAGTTTACTGGATCTATGTCCTGATCATCTGGCAGCGTTAACCTTGTCATTAAAACATTTGAAAATTTGATTGAAAAGACCGGACGGATTGCGAACTGCTTCAGAGTTTTTGCTGCATTAGGCTTTTTTTTTTTTCAAAAGATATGAAAATACCACATGAGCGGCGTTTTGTGCCTCAACTGGAAACAAGGAAGCCTTTCAGCAGGTTGTTATTTCAATATTTTTCTGATGTGTTCTTTTTTAAGCAGATTGAAAAAATACAACTAATAGATTTTTTTATTGTAACCTAGAAGAGGCATAACTGTAGGGGGTGCAGAGGTAGCAGTCACTACCAGGACCTATAGCCCATCTTCCGCATAAGACACCAGTATTGTAAATAACACATGAAAGCTGGGGGAGCCCTCTTCACTCTTTTGCATTAGGGCCAAGGAGCTTTGAGCTATGCTGCTGCCTAGGAGGCCATTGAAGACCTGAATTGGCCCATAAAATAAAGTTTTAACCCTGCCCCGATGGATATTAAAGAGGATCTGTGGCAATTTTTGATTTACATGTCATTTCTTTGATCGCATCCGCAAGATGGAGCAGACAGCCATGATGCAAACACGCAGCAGAGATCTCTCATGTGAACGCCGCTTCATTTCTTTCTGGTCATTGCTGGCAAGTGATAAAGTCACTGCTAACTGTTAGATGCGTTCCTCTGGATCCGTTCTGATGGACCCAGAGACTCATCAGAAAAGTGTTTGTTTATATGGTGTGAAGACGCCGTGTGAACATACCCTTAGGGCCGGGACCTATCTATAGGTTATAATCTCTGGAAATACAGACTTTAAAGGGAATGTGTCATCAAAAAATGACTTATTGGTTTAAACTCACATTTTTTAATGTTAAACACATTTTTTAGGAATTTTTGGTTATTTTTTTTTAATTTTTCATACCATCAATGTCAATAATTTTTTAATAATTCTTAAGTCTGCAGTTATCTTCACTTTGGCCACTAAGCCTAATAATCGTACTGACACTTCCTGTTCTGTTTTAGAGAGCATTTCTCTATATAAGCAGTCTCCATCTTCAGTAAAAGCAGGGTCAAGCCTGAAAGGAGAATCCAATGTGTACAGAAAACAATACAGATCCACCATCACAAGAGGATATTCACAGTTCCCCCTCTCCACTCCCTTCCACAGTGGATAACTCTCCTATACAAGTCTTTGACAGAATCTTGTCTTAAGAATCGCTAATTTTGCATGGAGCTGCGTAAATAACTCTCGACTGCGGTTAAAGCAGTGCAAGGCAAGAATGTCACATTCCCCCCGACAATCATATTATAGATGGCCGAATCGAGAAATCTACAATCGGGAAATAAAAACGACTGATAGGAAAAGAATATGGATCAGGGTCTTGATTTAATAAGTAAATAAAATTGGCGACAGATTCCCTTTAAGGGATGTTGAAATCCAGAATGGGAGAGTCGGGATGTCCCATACGCGGGTTTGGCCAACAGTGGTCTAATGAGTATGGACAGCTTTAGGCGGCCATTTTCAGCTTGCACTTTAAGATTTTTCTGTTACCATGCAGGTTATTACTAGATCACTTCAGCTTGTTACCTTATACTTGGGAGTTACCTGGATTCAGTTTTCTGAAGTAGGTCCCAATAAGAGGCACAAAGATGAAGCTTCAGCTTAACTCAACCCCTTAAGGACCAAGCGTTTTTTGGGGGGTTAACACGTTTGTTTTTTTTGGTTGAAACATTCGATATATTTTAATAGAGCGGGCTTTTTCGGACGCAGCGATACCAATTATGCGCAACTTTTTTTATATATATACATTATTTTTGAAAATGAGCAAAAGAGGTGTATGATTACTTAGTAAAATTTTTTAAACACTTTTTAAACAATGTTTTTTTTTTTTTGTTTTTTTACATTAACATTGAGTACCCCTACCGTGCTTCACCACTAAGGGGCGCGATCGTTTACACAGCCTATTGCATAAACAATGCAATAGAGGGTACCAAGATGGCAGGAAGTAGTAAAAGGAAGAACATGGCATCGATGGAAGCCTTCACAAGGGGGCCTTGACAGAAGTGAGGACCAGTGCGCGGCCCTGTTTCTCATTCATTTAGATGTCTCGGAGACCATCGCTGCTGTCTTCTAAGCTATTTCACACGGCATATTTTGGAAACGTATTTTACGTCCGCAAATACGTCCGCAGAATACTGTTTCAAATAATGAAACAATTAGAATTAGCATCGGATTCACAATGTAAAAAACGCCTCCCTAAATGCCGTGCCGTCAAAATACGATCGTAAAATTAAGTCCCCCTGTCACTTATTAGGCGTATTTTATGTAAGCAACATAAATCCCCAAATTAAAGAATGGGAATGTATTTTACGACGCGAAATACTGCCACAACTTTTGTGACACGTATTTGAAACTTAGATTCGGGACGTATTTGCGGACCGTTAAATACTCCGTAAAATACCCTGAAATAAGAGTTGTGGGAACATACCCTAAGGTAACCCCTTAAGACCCAGCGCTGTTTGGCCTTCTGACCCAGCCCTATTTATTAAATCTGACATGTGTCCATTTATGTGAGAGAAAACTTTTTGACACTTTAACCTATCCATGTGATTCAGAGATTGTTTTTCCCTCAGTGACACATTGAGCTTTAAGTTAGTAAGAAATTTTTATCCATACAATCCTTGTTTGAGTTTATGTGAAAAATTAATCAAAATTTCATGAAAATATAGGAAAAGATGTTCGATTTTGAAAGTTTGCAAAATTTCTGTGTAACAAGACGATAATTATTCACCACAAAGTAGTTTAATTTAACTAGCATCACCAAAGTGTCCACTATAGGATTGGCATCAATTTTAAAAATGTCTTTTTTTTTTTTTTTTTTTTTTTTTATTTTTTTTTTTACGACATTAGAGGTCTTAGAAAATTATTAGTAAATTTTTTCTCACATTTTCAATGAAAAAATTTTTTGCAATATACATTTTTTTTAAGGGACCACTCCAGTTCAGATCGAGGCTTGAGGGCCTGCATGTTAGATACCCCCATAAATAAAGCCATCTAAGAAACTAGACCCCGTTATCGTATTACAACACTATTTAGGAAGTGATTTGATAACCTCTGTTAGATATTTCAACAGAAATTAAAGCAAAGTGGATGTAAATTTTTCCAAAATTTCACGTTTTTTTTTTGCTAGATTTTCATTATTTAATATTCCATTATTCACTTGGAATAACGGTAAAATGTGACTAGTTAAATGCAACTTAAAATCAATTCCCCCCCAGGTCTGCCGTTTTTTAGAGATATCCCAGTATGTGGCCATATGCTTTATTTGGCTCACCCATAAGCCCCCAAGAATGGAGGACACCTACTGATACTATGTGGGTCCTCATTTTCAATATGATGTTATTTAAGGCTCCATTTCAGGTGTTTGGGACACCCTAAAGGTGCTAAAACGTTAAATAAACACTCCCCTAAATAGACCACATATTTGTAAACTTACAACGCTTAAGGAATATATCCAGGTGTGTCATTGAGTATATGACCCCACAGGTGAGTCACAAATTTTTATTTAAGCAATTAATGCTGTGGAAAAAGTAAAAAAAATTTTTATTTTATCCGCAATACTCAGCAAGTTTTAAGCTTTAAATTTGTTCACATATACAAGGAATCCTGGAAAAAGAGAACCCTTAAAACTTTGTTAAGCAATTTCTTCCAATTTGGCAAATACCCAACATGTTGGGTGTAAACTGCTGTGTGGGCGCATGGTGCAGTCGTATAAGGGAGATGAGGAGAGATATTTGGCTTTTGGAACGCAGATTTTGGTGGGCCATGTCGCATTTGCAAAAGCCCCCAAAAATAGCAGAACATGTGAACATTCCAGAAGTCGCACCGCCCCCATTTTGGATTCAACAACCCATCAGTTATCCTCATCTAGGTGTGTAGCAGGTCATTTTGGATGCCACAGGTGTTCCCAAAGTTTATTTTTTTTTTTTTTATAGCATTGGGCCAATGAAAATGGGTGGGAAGAAACGCATTCATGTCCAGTTGTTTTTTTGAGTTTCGAATTTACGCATACGCCGTGCAGTGCAAATGAGAAGTTTATAACAGTTACTAAGGGTCGGTAACAACTTACAATGTATAGATTTTTATATAGTTTATTTTCTGTTTATCTTACTTTTACCAGTAAACATATCTATAAAAAAAATTTCGTTTTTAGGTTGTCCCCGTATTCGACAGCCAGAACATTTATTATTGTGCTGATTTGCAGCGCATGTGTATGGGCTTGTTTGTTTTGCGGATGCGTTGAAGTTTTTAATTGGTTCCATTATGTGGTGCAATATGAGCTCATGTTCACTTTTTATAGAGTTTTTGTGAGATGTTTTGAACAAAATACGCAAATCAATCTTGTAGTGATTTTTAATATTTTTAAATTTTTTAATAGCGTCACGTAACGGTATAATAATTGACAAGGTAGCTTTACTCAGACCACGTCGATACGAATGACACCGTATACCCAATTTGTATATTTTTTTTATGTTTTAACAAAAACGCCCAACTGGCTTATTATACAATAAAAAACACTTTTAATTCAAATAGGAAAATACGTTATTTGCATCAACATATTTATGGAGAGCCATAACTTTTTAAATTTTTCTGAGTGTCATGGAGCTGTATAGGGACTTGGTTCTTTGTTCTGCGAGATGAGTTGACGTTTTTAAATAAGTATGCAAGCAATTTTTTGGGGGTACAAGGCTTTTTGATTGCTTTTCAAACCATTTTTTGGAGGCCAGGGTAAAGAAAAACTGCAATCCTAGAAGTTTATCTTGATTTTATAACAGTGGCTCACCTTGCATTATCCGTGGATAAGTTAGATTTACCTTCTATGGGTCGCTACGATTATGGCATGATACCCCCTATTTATATAGTTTTTTTTTTATGTTGAAGCACTAGTAAAAAAAAAAAGAATTTTTTTTTAGTGTGTAAAACAATAATTTAATGCATCACAATCATTCTGAGAGTCTTATACATTTTTTATTTTCCGTTATACAGAGCCTGTATAACGACTGTTTTTTTATATCGGGAATGAACTGACATATTTATTTGTGTACAGAGCTTTGGTCGTTTAATAGGAATTTTGATCGCTTTTTTTATTTCCATTAATATTTGCTGGTGCTGCGGTGATGAACAATAATCCGCAGTCGGGAACTTCACAGACAAACCCGGAAGGCATTCTCCTGCCCTCCGTGGGTGTCTGTAAGAAGGCAGGGATCCGCACGGATCCTGCGCCGATCCAGCCGCTGCTTGCCGTCCGACAGACCGCAGGAGGATCGATCCTCCTCCTGCGTCTCGCTTAGCTTAAATGCGACCGGATAGTCTCGATAATTACGGGGTTATCCTGCCCCTCCCCCCTACCCCCCCCCCCCCCCCGGAGCGATCCGGAGGGTCGGGCCCGATGGTGCGGGATGTCAGCTGTAATAATTACAGCTGAGACAACTCACCCCTCGCCGATCGCAGGGACGAACTCTGCCTTAGAGTTCGCGCGGATCCTCTGGACGGTATCCATACGTCCAGTGTGCTGTTACCCCCCAAACGACCTTGCGTTATGGATACCCCAAGGTCGTAAAGGGGTTAAAAAACAGCACTGTGATGACTCTTGTGCTCCATTCCGGCTGTATACCGGCGATGTAAGCAGCTATTAGCAGCCGGCACCCTTGCCCGCCAATGTAGCGGGATCATTAGGAGGTTAATAGGCACCAACATAAACACTTGAAAACAAGATGATCACTCTTATGCAATGGTTACTTTATGGTGAGCTTAGTCCGACTTAATAATGTAAGGAGAAAAATATGACACCTGGAGACCTCACTCGCCTTCCATTTGCCAAATGTAATAAATTTATAAGATCTCCTTAAAAGTATATAAAGTAAAGTTTTAATAGCGCAATTTAAATTTTGTCACTTTGTGTAGTGTAGTTGCTGTGTTTCCACTCACAATTTTTCGGCCATGTAACCTTGGTGCTATTATGTCTTCAAAGGGGACCTATGACATTTCATGATGTAAAAACCTTGTGTTCTCTGTGACATAACAAATCTGAAGAATCTTCTCTTTTAACTCTGTGTTGTGCGCTTCCTCTGTTATTCCTCCTAGAAATGAATTACCGAATCTGTCATGTGGGTGTGATCATTTCCCAGTTATTTCTCTCTCTAGAGGTGGGTGTGTCCAGTGCGCTGTCAGCACTGATTGGACAATGTGGGGCTGTGTAGGGATTCCCCCATGTGGTAACACCCAGCTGACTGATTCAGTACTAAGCTTCTAGAAGGAATAACAGAGGAATGGCACATAGTAATAAGAGAAGAAGCTCCAGAATAGTTATTTTACAGGGAACATAAGTATTTACTAAAGCAGTAATGTCAGGATATGTCACAGGTCCGCCTTTATGACAGTAACTTGCTTGATTCTTCATATCTGTTTACCTGGGATGGGGCGCTAGATCTATCTCGGATTACAATAAATAGTCCTACTCTCATCCTATGGTCTCTTGTCTGTGTGTGAAATAGGCATAAATATTTCAAATGGACTACAATATATCTCAGAAAGGGAAACATCTCTCCTTGAGGAGAACACCATACAAACGGCGTGTAGAGTTATGTATTGCCTTTTCGCCCTCTACTAAGCATCTGCATATCGCAAGGCATTTTGGTAAATGGCTGAGCGAGTGCCCAAAGCGCCTCTGTTGGATGAAACAAATCCTCATTTGCTTTTGAACCCACCGGGTCTTGAGAAATCAAACAGGCTAAACTAAAACCTTTTTGCTTTCTCAAGACTCGGTGGGTCAGAAGCAAATTGAGGATTTGTTACATCCAACAGAGGGCGCTTTGGGCTTCTCAGCCCCTTTCCCATAATGCCTTGTGATGTACAATATATCTCTAAACTCTGCTAATCCTACAGCTGCCAGCAGGAAGGACATATTGACAACTGGGTTAAGCAGCGTTTTTACCATTTCATTTTAGGTTTCCGCTTTGTTTGCAGCTTTACAGCAGCCGTAGGTCTGTATCACGTAAATGAAGGGTTAAGGAAGGAAAGTTTATGTATAGGCTGCGCTATCAATAATGCGTGAGCGGGGAAGAAAGCAGCCGGCTTTTGGGATCTGTCAGGCTGCTGCTCTCCAGTTTCCTGTGTAAGAACACGTCAAGCTGCACGTTCACAGTCCTGCCATTGTGTAATTGGTTGCAAGATCAATGTTTAGACATCCAGGGATGGCTGTCCTTTAAATCTCACAGTAACATATTCTTGGTCCAGGAATAGCAAGCACTACCTGTTAAACCTTTTGTCTTGTATAAAGTACATGGATACGGAAGAGGACGTTCATTTATGTTAAAGGGAAAGTGACATCAGAAATTTACCTATTGTTTATATCATGTCTTTATGTTAAACACATTTTTTAAGAATTTTTGGTTATTTTTTTTTTATTTCCCATAGAGCACTAGTTTATGGTAAAAGTGACACCCACCCGACTGCCACACACATCTCCACGCTCCCGTCTTGCACTGTTGCAATTTGGCCACTAGGCCTAATAATAGTCCGACACTTCCTGTGCTGTAGAAAAAAAACTTCTCAGCAGTCGCCTTATTCAACACAGACAGAATTGCTAAAAGGTGACACAATGTGTTATGAGGTTAACACAGGTCCACCATTCACAATAGAGAAGTCACAGCTCTCTCCCCTCTACCCTCTGATCTTTTCTTCTTGACTTATTCACACTTCATAGAGCATGCCTAGAAAACTCTACCTATTAGAATCAATGGGTCTGTTTGCCTGTTTTCACAAACTCTTAAGTGTTTTGCACAAAGAAAATTACGTGGGAAGCTTGCAAATGAAATAAACATTTTCACTATTCACATCATTAAAAATTCAGCAACCGCGATTTTCTTACTGCTCCTTTGAGTGATCCATTGTTGTACAGCTCATGCTCCAGGGATACGACCAGGGCTGAGAGCTCCCACAGTCCTGGTCAGGACATGATTTAACATCACTTCTTCTCGTGTCAGGCAACTGCAGCTGAGTGTTCAAACCCCAGGTGGTGTCCACTTCTACTTCCCGTCCTCTGTACTTCCTTAATAATTTAGTCAAACAGTGCAAATAAATAAAAAAGAAGACCTCAAAGAGGTCCTGTGCAATTGTGATAAGAAAAAAAAATATCCACATGTTTGGTCCTGCAGAATTTGAACCTAGGGACCGCTTGTGCATTAGGCAAAAACTTTAACCCTCACTACTCACAATCATTTTACATAAACAGCTTTCTTTTCCCTTTGACTATTTTTTTTTTTTTTTGGTGGGTGGGGGGGGGGGGGGGGGGGGGGGGGGGGGGGTTAAAAGGAAAGGAAATGGCGATGTCATCCTGCTGGGGACACTCATGGATATTCAATTAAAACAAATCACACACCGTCCTCCTTGCTGATCACACAGATGCTGAAGAGCAGTGATGCAGGAGGTAAGAAAGAATCGTGGGCAAAAACCCCTTTAAGCCCATGTAAGAATGGCTGTAAAGGCATCTCCTAAATGCTGTTTAAAGCAGCTCAGGCAAGTTGGCTGCCCCCATAACCATATACATCTTATCAGTTGGAGCACATTGGCATATTTGTAGAGTGGGTACCTGCAGTTCACCCTCCAGTCAGTAGATGGCGCGGGTATACTGAAAGAGCAAGCAGTAGAAAGTCAGTCAGTGGCAGTTGGATACAGCAGAGGGCCGATGTGTCAAAGAGAGAGAGTACAGAAAGACCCAAATCCTGACAAATACTGATAGTGAGGAGGCCCGCTAGAAAATACTACAAAGAAGCCGGGATAAGGAGTAACCAGAGAGTGAGCAACATCAATATAGCAAAGGAAGGATTCATGTGGACGGAGAGGGAGACTCGAAGATGTGCGGACCGAAGACAGGCTGGTTTTTTTTTTTTGGGCTATTGGCCCTAAATCGACTGTTGTATCATATTACTGAGGAAGTGCCTGTTACGCATTCAGTTTATTTAAAGAAACAAGTGTGACAATTCTGACTTCTGCACACTACATATTTATGAGAGGACGGAAGGAAGTAGGTAATAAATTCCTTAGAGGGTTTTTTATTTCCACGCAAAAATATAATTTGGCTTTGAGATTTTGTAATGAAAATTAAAAAAAATATTGTATTCACGCTTTGTACTCCGCCATTTGTTTACCACTCATCCTCCAAGTGGATACAACCCAGTACTTAGAGCCTCCTCCGTCCCTGGTCGCACCATGCTCAGATATCAACCTCTCTTCTCAGGCAGCTACTGAGTGTTCAAACACCAGGTGCTGTCATTCCTAACTCCTGTCCTCTGTACGCCTTATAATTAATTAAAACAAACATGCCAGAAAAGATAATTAGAACCCACAATGAGGTTCTGTGTCATTGATAAAGCAGAAAAAAAGACAACAGGTATTGGTTTCTGCATGGGTTAGAACCTAGGACCCTTGTGCCTGGAGGCAGAAGCTTTACCTCTCAGCTACTCACAGTGCTTTATATAAACAGACCTTTCTTTGACAACAGAGAGGAAAGGCATGGCTGCCAGTGGTTGCCCCTTGGTCTTTGTTGATTTGGTGTTTGGCTGAGCAGGTGATCAGTGGCTTCAGCGGTTACATGACCTCCACTTCCAAAAGCGGTGAGGTCAGTGGGATGGCATATGGCTGTTGAAGCCACTGATTGTCAACTTCCTGTTCAGTGGTTACTGTGGGACCAGAGATCAGTGAACATCGCCTGCAGCTGTAGCTAGGAAACAGGTGATTAAAAAAGGCGAGTTTGGTGGGTTTTTTTTTTTTTGTTTTTTTTTGCTTCAGCAAATCCCGTTTTAATATGTTGATACAATGTGAATTAAAAAAGCTTACAAATTAGAACTTGGTCAAATAGATTACTGTCTGTATCTCTAGTGGGGTAATTTCCATTAGAAACAAATCTGTCTTTAATTTATTTTTATAGTTGAAGTTTATATTACAAGAGACATCTGATACTCTACTGTTTTGATGCAATTCTGCAATGTGTGTTCTCTCTTTCATTGTAGGTAGCCCAGTGTATGTGGAAAAGTGTACATGACACTAGCACTCATTGGTGAATACCGATAAATCTAGAACATAACTTTTATTCTTGATACGGGTGTCTCACTAGCCATCCATCAGTCCTGTTTTCTTGGTTCCATTTTTGAATTCGGGGCTTGTTTACTGTCTTTACTAGGCTGCAGGGATGAGTTGCTGAGGACACCAGGTCTGTAGCTATAGCATCCAGTGCTGTCAGCCTATCAGGTGAGATCAAACAGTCGTTACTATATGCACCCTGAGGGAGCTGATAGGATACAGCCCAATAAAACAGAGGGGATATCTAGGTAATAGGAAGGACACTGTTAATGGACACATATTGCAAAGTGACTTATTTTTGCCAGATCTTTAACATAAAAAGCAATCTGTAGTGAGACAACCCCTTTAAAGGTGTTTTCAAATTGTTTTAAAAACTTCCCTACCGCCATCTACTGTGCTAAGATAAAAACTTAACCCGCCACTCTTTTATATCTCGTCCCCTCTCCCAACCAGCTGCAGTTCCCATTGCTGGCAGAGGCAGTGTTGTTCCTTTCACTGTTTCCCATCAAGACGGCGTGTCCCCATTCATGACGTATGTAAACATGATGCAATAACACAATATTGTGCAGATAGATTCAAATTCTGTCATTTGCTCAATCAAAGTATCTGTGGAGCTACCAGGAAAAAAAGGGCCGCTTTTCCTGTGGGTCTCAAAGGCGTAGTCTACCATGCTTTTCAGTCCCGCTGAGTAAGCAAATACTGTTGGGAAATAGAGCAAACATAGCGCACATAGGACTATGTTTGCTCTATTGATCTCTTGGAGACTACGGCGGCCACATCACGGTGTCCATCAGGATATCCTTTTCCCAGTACCCCGACTGATACCTTGAACAACAACAACGTCACAACAAAACCTTTACATTTTTTTAGATAAGTTGAAATAAATTTACATTTCTGTACAATATATTATGATTTCTATACATTTTATCTTTGCTTCATCTGTAGATAGATACTGCACGTAAAAAAGAACCAGATTTGAATTTTATACCCTTATTTACAAAATATAAGATTTTTTCGGGACAGTGATGTGTAGACAAACTGTAGCCCTGCAAGTTTGGGAAAAAGGGAATGATATGTTTTCTAAAGGATACAGCTGCAGAACCCTGGGATGTCCAATGTGACCCCGTGCCTTCTACTTCTCTTGAATCTCATCAAGCGAACGGTTTTTTTTTGGCAGTAAATGAAGCTGAATTATATCTTCTTTACTTGAAGACTGATATAGGCTAGTTGACTTGGCAAGATGGTTACTCAGCTCATTCTTCAGAAACATGTATTTGCATAGTTCTAAGGGCATGTCCACACGGCACGGGTTTTCGGCCGGTTTTTCAGGCGGTTTGCGGTTTTTCAGACCGCCTGAAAAACCGGCCGAAAATGAGCACAATTATGCTCTATGGAAAATCCGTGCAGCAGTCCCCACTGCACGGGTTTTCCACCCGGCGGTTTTGTCGTCGGCGGACCGGCGACAAAACATTGAACATGCACAATCTTCCGTCCGGTTTTCGGACGGAACATGTGCATGTCAATGGGAGGGGGGAGAGCTGTTCTCCGCTCATCGCGGGGAAAAGCCGTCCCCCCCACGGCCGTGGGGACGGGAGCAAAACAGGACAAATACCGGCCGGCACACCGGCCGGTATTTGTCCACTGCCGTGGGAACCGCCCCTAAAGGCATGCACATAGTGTTATTGTATTAAATATGAGCATGTATTAACCTAAAAAGAAAGCAATACAGACAATCCATATATAGCAATGCATAAAATAAATATAACTTACTAAAGTTTAATTATACAAGACACTCAAATACACATATACAGGAACCCTGGGTATAATAATACAATGATAGAGTATAACAAAGGGGACAGCTGAATAAGAAAAAGAATTGTATAAATGTCAGGTTTGTCCAAAAGTACTTCAATAAATGTCACAAACTAATGTCAATCAGGACGCAGTCAAACGTATATGCTTTGTGCATTGGACACAAAGGTCATGTGTCAACAGCACTGGTGTTTGGACAGATTTTGAAGCAGATTCAGTATTTGGAGTCTGCAGAAAAGGTGACTGTAACCAGTGGCCATAGACCTCAATAGAAAATCCAAGCTATGGTCTACACAGCATGGATTTTCTGTTGCCGGTTTATTGAACATGTTCTATAATCCGCTGTATTATTTCAGATTCTAGTACCGTTCAATGTACTGGGCCGGCCCACCGGCGTCTTTGCCGCAAATCCACTCCGACAACCGCGGTGCAGTTTACTGTAAAATACCGTGGGATACTACAGTTGTTGTGTCGGCATAGCCAAAAAGCATGGTAGATCATTCATAGTATATGTTTGGTAAATAGGTCAAAAGTATTCTGAATTGGATTACATTTGCCCTTTAGATCTCTATGACCCCGTCAAGGCCCCACTGAGATCTGTCAGGATACATTTTCCATAGAATACCATGACAGTAATACCAGATACTGGCGGCAGTTAAAGGGGTTGTATCATTTAATTAAATGGTCTTCACAATAAGGGGACAGTGAAAACAAGCAACTTTGCAATTGGATATCATTAGCAAAGCTGTCTTGTTTTCACAGTCTCCCTTATCTTTGTTTTGTGTAAACACTGTTCCCCAGTGTCGGTCGGATTCCACCTCCTTGCATTTCATTGGCTGCCGGCTCTACCAATTTACATTCCGTCCGGCCCCTGGTCGTATTCACGGGAGCGAGCACTCCTGCCTCTCTCACTCAAAGTAAGGGACCGGCACAATTCCACTCTGCACAGCCAGCAGAAACAGAGGCACTGCACCTGCTTCTACAATCAGAAAACGGCAGAATTGTGCGTCGGTGCCTAATGCAAACATAGACGGAGCATTAGGCTGCCACTCTCACTCAACGTAAGGGACCGACAGTAATTTCACTCTGCACAGCCAGTAGAAACACAATAATACTGCAGGGCTTTTACAATCAGAAAACAGCAGATTTGTGCCTCGATGCCTAAATGCTCCTGCGTGTAACCATAGAAGGGATATCTGTGCTGCTCTGGAGGAGTTCATAGAAGACTGGATTCAATTGTAAAAAAAACCTCCAGCTGTGAGAGGAGAAGAGATCAGTGCTCTGAGTTTATAGAAGACTGTCTAGACAATGAAGGCATGTGGTATGTAAACAGCTCTTACAAAATAAGACTGCATTGGGAGCCCAACACAGTGACATGTGGACTCAGGGGGCAGGCGGGGGGGAGACTCGGGAGCGAGCATGAACAGGGAAGGGGGGGGGGGGGTGATGTCAGTCCCCTTCAGTTAAGTAACACCCAGCTGGGAGGAAAAGAAACGCCCCTGAATTTGTAGAGCTGAGAGCACAATGAAACACGAACTGAAGAAGCGATACATCCCCTTTAATAATGAGCTGGGGCTATTCCTGACATCTTTGTTTTATAAATCCTTGTGTTCTCTATGAAATAACAATTCTGGAGCATCTTCTCTTATAACTCTGTTTTGCTTTTCCTCTGTTATCCCTTCTAGAAATGTGTTACTGAATCTGTCAGATGGGTGTTACCATTTAAGTGTATTTTCCTCCAGTCTGATATTGTCCAATCAGTGCCGACAGTCAGTCTGGGTAAGGACACACCCCTTTGAATATTGGAATCGTAACACCCTGCTGATGGATTCAGTAATACATTTGTAGAAGGAATAACAAAGGAACAGCACAATACATAAAAGAAGATGCTCCAGAATTATTTCACAGGAAACAAGTATTTTCTAAAACGGATGTGTCAGGAGATGTCACCAGACCTCTTTAAAATACATGATTAAATTCATGTATATTGCCCACAGTTGGTAAATACAGTACATGACAGTGTATAGAGATAGTGTGTTAGTGTATGTATTAATTCAGAATAGAATATAATAGCATACGAAAATGTCAGGTCAGTATATAATGCGATATATACCAAAAATTACAGACGAAAAGGACATGCGATGTCAGTGCAATATAGATATTCCTATAGGCCCAAGTTATGTTATCAGAGTAGGAATATGCGTTTTCGTGCTCTTCATAATGGGATGATAGCCATGATGTATCAGATTCTCATTTATATATGCACCAAATTCCTAGCACTTTATTATGGAAACAGTCACCTGATACCAGCACCCCTATGCTCTGCCATGTGAATATCTTGAATATGGGGTGAGGTGAAGGCATACCATAGGTCATATCAGCTGACTATAAATAATGGTATCCTGACTGTACAGTAGTCGGAGCCCCAAAAGGACATAATCTGTATAGAAAATAATTCTACTGTTAAATGGCTTTAACATCTAGTCCAGAAATACTGACAATTTAAATGATTTTTTTTTTTTTTTTTAATTTTGTTTTAACGCTGAATTTTAAAAATAAATTTTTAATCTCCAAAGATAAGAAACCGGAATCTGACCAGAGATAACTAATCATGAGATTCCTCAAAGCGAAAATGATGCTGCTAGTAGAATATCTTATGTTTGCATTGAATTTCTAGAAGATCTGTGTCTTCACTTGGCTTTATAACTTTTTCAGCTGCTGTCATATAATCCAGACTACTTCATAATCCTGTATGCATTAGACTAATAACTAGGTGCTTTGGAAGCTAGTCAGTTCACACTAGACACTAGTTTGATTTTTCTAGCATCTAGAACACAGGTGTCAAACTGGCGGCCCTCCAGCTGTTGGAGAAACTACAACTCCCATCATGCATTTGTATAATCTATAACAGTGGGCATGATGGGAGTTGTAGTTTCCCAACAGCTGGAGGGCCGCAGTTTGACACCCCTGATCTAGAACCTAGACAATAAATATAGACCTAAAACTTTAGAGGACCTGTGGCCGTTCCTGATTTGTCTGTTTTAGTAAATACTTATGTTTCTTGTGAAATGGAAATTCTTGAGCATCTTCTCTTATAACTCGTATGTTGTGCTGTTCCTCAGTTATTTTTTTTTTTTTGTAATTTATGTTTTTATTAACATTTTCTTTTAAAAATACAAGTCACATATTAAAAGAGACAATCAGTAAAATACAAACATTAATGAACGGTAACCAACAGGTGTCTGGTCATTACTAATAAGCAATTATCAGCAAAGCACAAGGAAAAAGGACTTTGCAAGTGAGTGCGACACAAGTCCTCTAGGGACACCCCAGAGACTGTCCATGATGGGCCAGACACCAGGGGACAACTGATAAATGTCCGAGATGGGCCAGTGAGCAAATCAAAAAGATCACCATTAGGCCCCTGGGGAGGCAAGGTGGTTCATCTTAACAAAAAACGGATGTCAATGAATAGCCACAATCCTGGACATGGTCTGCACAAATGTTCCTCAGTTATTCCTTCTAGAAATATATTTCTAAATCTGTCAGCTGGGTGTTACCAATTGGGGGTGCGTCCCCGCTCAGCCTGACACTGTCCAATCAATGTGCAGGGACACACCTCTTGAAAACTGTAATTTCCTCGAAAGACCATAAAAAGATTGAAGCCATATGGTACAGCTTCAATAGACCAGGTGGTCTACCTTACGCTGGTGTATGTTATATTTATTAAAACAAGGCAAAATGTAGTTAGAAGTAAACAAGACTTTGTCCATTGAGGTCAATAAGTATCTCTACAATATTATATTATATATATATATATATATATATATATATATATATATATATATATATATACATACACACACACACATACATATATATATATATGTCTATTGAAGTCGCTTGTCTTATCACTAAGAATTTTCTATTTTCTATGAATGTTGGATATAAAAATTAAATATTCTTCTGACATTTTTGTGCGGGTATATATTTGTTATGGACTTGGTTGGGTAGAGATATCCATTGTACCCAGCACATGTGAAAGATTTTTTTCTTGTGTGCCAAGCAACGTATATAATTGAACTTATTTTTGAACATGTAGATCAATGGTCTCCAATTTCTTACTCCGAGTTACTGGAAACTACCACTCAAGCTGTCAGTGTAGACTTAATGCTGTAGTTTTCCAACAGCTGATCTATATTGTTGATCTTCACTCTTATTTTCTTACAGCTGGGCCTGGACATGGAGGAGCTGGAGGAGATTGAGGAGGATGCAGGTCTTGGAAATGGTGGGCTGGGACGTTTGGCAGGTAATTTATTTCCCTCTCCCTTTGTATCACCATGACCTGCACAATATCTAAAAAATGGATTGAAAACCATATAAATTTGTGCATAAAAACACGTTGTGTGAATGCATATATAGGCACCACTTTATATTCTCTTTAGCGTCCCAGACTGTTACATCTACAATAGATACAGTGCTGGAGTGGACCAATGAATTTTCTACAATAAAACATGGTACCCTACTAATATGACAGTAAATAAGCCACAGTGCATTCAACCTGAAGGTTCATCTTACTCCCCTAGTGATTGACAAGCTGTTACAGATCCAGAATTACTAGAACTGACTCCATTGGGTAATAGGACTCTATGGATACAGTTACCATATCCACAGGGAGCTATCTCGGCAGTTACGGCGAGTGGCCATGCCTGACGCAGAATGAAAAGAACCTTATTCCTATGGGATGCATGGCACAGGGATTCTCTCCATAGTGTTCTTTGAATCTCTCTGTCAGGTACCAAACCCTAAGGCACTAGGTATAACAGTGTATACATTTGGCAAGAGTCCTTCATTGGGAGATGTTCAATAGGATGTCTTATTAGACTATAGGTTTGTTATAAAGAAAGCCCAACTGTTTCATTTTAACTAGCTCTTTATATGCACACTGTCCAAGATAAGACATTCCATTAAAATTAACTTCTTGTTATTGGGGATCACAGAAAAAGTAAAAAAAAAAAAAGGTAGTGAACAGAGGATGAATTTTAGTTTTCTATAAAATTTGGTTGACAGACTTCAATAGAAAATCCAAGCTGTAGTCTACATGACCCGGATGTTTTGAGATCAGATTTCAAAACCAACAGTTTTGCAAAAAACTTGGAAAATGTTCAATAATCCACTGTATTTCACTCTGAAAAAAATGCAAATTATTAAACTAATCGATTAGATGGGATGGCTGAATCCGAAAACCATTTAAAAAAAAAAAAAATGTACAAAGAAACGAAAGCCTAGTGTACAATACTGGTCAGATCTAATTCAGAATCCGACCAGTATTTTTCCTTTAATGCAGCCTAAGTTCTATCCGCTGTGGACTCAATAAGCGTAGGAAAAAGATTAACATGTTATTATTTCATGTATTGCTCTGGTCATTGCCCTAATCTTATCTATCCCTGACGTATTAGAACCATCATTGTCATTACCTATATTTGTAACATGACTTCATGGAGATAAACAGCAATTATAGTAAGGTGAGACTAGTTGTTCCTGCCAACTGGCAATTTTTTCTCTTCAGTAATCACAGCTAGATTTCATATGTAATTTTTAATTTACATATGACTGCAAAATAAAATAAAAAAAATAAAATAAAAAAAAAGGCAAATTCTAGAAAAAATGTTTTCCAGGAATCTTGGTTTTAGCAAAAATAATCCTTTCTGATGGAAGTGTCCCTTTTAAAGATAGACAACTCATCCTAGCCACTTAACTATTTAGATGCTGCAATAAACATGACCACGGCATCTGAGAACGGCACCGCAGACCACTGTCGCCCCAAGTCCCACCTAAGCCAGGGTGTAGTAAAAGAGCCATATTAAAATTATTTTCTGTACTGTAAAAGTGATCAAGTCCCTTAGAGTATGATACACGCCGTGTTGGATCCGTTTTGGAGCTAAAAACGCATTCAAATGCGCTGCGTCAATCGGATCCAACACGCAGGTGAGTATTTAGATGCGTTTTAAATAGAATGTCTACTGCGTCAAACGGATCAAGAATTGACATGACAAATGTTTGAACGGACCCGAAAAACGCATCATAAAGACGCTTGTAAAATACACATTGGCGATCACTTGTCTGAACGCCGATGCGCGTTTCACATTGAAAGCAATGTAAATCACACTGCACATTGTTAGATGCGCGTTTGGGTCCGTTTAGGGTCCAAAACACAGATCCAACAAACAGTGTGAACATACCCCCCAATAATGGTCAAGTCTAAGGGGACTCTGTTTTAAACATACAAAACAAAAAAATGTAAAGGTTCAAAATATCCCTTTTCACCTTTTTTACAAATAAAGAAATCAAATTAAACAGTATTGGTATCACTATGTCCACAAAAGTCCAATCTATTAAAATATAACATTATGTATTCCTTGCGGTGAACATTATAGAAAAAAAATACGGAATGCTAAAATAGCGTTTTGTTCCTCACTTCACCTTCCCAATAAATAGAATTAAAAGTGATTGAAAAGTCACATGTATTCCAAATTGGCACCAATGAAAATTACACTTCAGCCCACAAAAAATGAGCACGTCCATAGATGTAAAAATAAAGTTCTTGCCGCTGCCAAGCAAATTGTTTTTTAAAAAGTACCAAAACATAATGAAAGATGACATTTATACTGCACAATGAACACCATAAAAAAAAATTACCAAAAAATGGCGCAGCTGTGTTTTTCACATTCCACCCCACAAATAAGAGTGAGTTCAGCGGACAGCGCCAAAAAAGCAGCGATACCTCGCTAAATATTCTTGCCAGCACGGAATCTTGGAAAAGACCCTGACTGCCAGAGGCGGATTTCTGCCTTGTATTCTTTTTTTTTTTATTAATCTGTGCCCAGAATCAGCGTCCAAACCCACCATGTGGGAGGAAAAAACAAGCACAACTTAAAGGGGTTTTGCCATGATCTCATCTCATACCTCCTGCCTCCAGCTCTGTTTGCTCAGAAGGGGGCATGTGTGATTTGTTTGAATTGCATATCATGTGACCCAGCAGGATGATATCACCAGGCCTTTCCTCTCTGTAGTCAAAGAAAGGTCTGTTTATGTAAAGATCTGTAAGTAACTACATTGTAGCTCAGAGGTAAAACTTTTGCCTCCAGACAAGGGTCCTCGGTTCAAATCCCTGCAGGAACCAAACGTGTGGATTTTTTTTTCTCTTTTTATGTACATACCTCATTGATTTTTTTTTTTTTTTATTTTTTTTTGCACTGTTTGACTAATTAGTTCGTAGCACAGAGGAGGGGAGTAGAATGACTGCACCTGGGGTTGAACGCTCAGTAGCTGCCGGAGAGGTGAAGTGATGTCTGTGCATGTGCGACCTGGCCTGAGGAGCTCGCAGCCCGGGTCGTATCCTGAGACGAGCTGTAAAAAATTTGGATCACTAAACGAGCAGCTAAAACAAAAACGGTCCAAAATTTTTAATAAGGATGAATGGAGAAAAAGTATATTATTTAATGTACAAACTTCCCAATTTTACTGTGTGGCAAAACCCCTTTAACAAAAATCCCTGTGTGAAGGGGTTAAAGTGACAGCCGTGTATTTATGGAGAATATATACTGTTTATCCCCCTTTAGGCTAGTTCTACACAGCACCGGACAAAAAACAAACCTGAAAAACAAATCCTAAAAAAGTTTTTTGTCTACTGCCTGTGTAAAAACGTCCGCTTTTTGCCGCGTTTTGTGTTTTTTTGCAGAGATACACAGCAATAGATTTGCTATGTATTTCTGCAAAAAAATGGCCGGTGCTTTATATAGACTCTAAGGCCACATTCACACGGCTTAAAATTGGACGTATTTCAGTTTGTAATTATGCATCGGAGTGCGCAAATTACGGCTGGAATACGTCCCAGTCATTACGGTAATCCACAGTTCTCATAGAGAATTATGGATTACGTCTCCTATCCCTGCTCGGCGAATCTGTCGGGCGGGGAGAGAAGTAACATGTGATGAATTACCAGCGGCGTATACGCGCGCTGGTAAATGCAAGGGCTATGGGCCGGCGAGGTGTTGGGCCCCCTGGCCACACAGCGTAATTACGCCCTGCATTTAAGCCGTGTGAACCTAGCCTAATAGTAAATTTTCTGCCCTGCTCTGATGTTTTTTGCAACAGGTTTCAAAAGACGACCAGTAAATAAAACGAGCAGAAAAAAGACGTTCTGTGGAGACAACAGGACCTTTTTACTATACAAGTCTATGGGACCTCTTTACAGTCAAAAAGAAAACGAAAAACGCTGGAAAAGCAGACGTTTTTCTGTGCTGTGTAGACATAGCCTTCCATGCTTCCTCGATGTAGCCACTCTCGCAGGCATCCTCAAACTGTGGCCCTCCAGCTGTTGAGAAGCCACAACTCCCATCATGCAGTTATATAATCTAGAACAGTGGGCATGATGGGAGTTGTAGTTTCTCAACAGCTGGAGGGCCGCAGTTTGTGGATGCCTGCACTAGAGACTAGGAACGTAGCTAGCTGACATAGGGTATACAGCAAAGCACAAGGTGAGAACGGGTCACAGCAGAGAAAGATTTTTATTCTTGGGCAAAGATGTGACTTAAAATTTTAAAAACCGCAGGCCATAACATTCCCAGCCCACTTGTTAGAGTTTACTAATGTGAAATTTGTTTGGGTGCGTCTGCCAGCTTGGCATAGCTCCATGCTGTGCACTAATGACTGGCTTTTTGAGAGGTGAAGTTACTGCCCTTGAAGCATTTCTAGGCCTCTAGCTTAAAGGAGTTGTCTCCCTTCAGAGTTTCAGAGAATGCATGAATGAAATACTCTGCCACTTCCTGGTTCAGACTGACTCATTTGCATACAGCTCAGTGCTTGTATGGCTCCATGCTGTGCTGTGTTTTCAGATGCAAAATTAGATCAGATTAGCTTCCCCAACTATAACAGGACTTATCTGATCCCCAAAACAAAAGCCCCTATTACAGTTCTTTTTTATTTTACATAAAATCAAGCTTTTTATGCTGGCAGCACAGGACACTGCCATGACCTGTGTGATTTATGTCACTCACTGTTTATCTCATTGAACAAACACCAGGGGGAGAATTGTTTACAGGCCAGTTACTGAGGGAACTGAAATAGCCAGGGAGGTCATAAATTCACTTGTATCTCCTTAGGGAAAACAGAGGAACAAAGAAATTTATTTTGGAAAAAGTCTTTATTTTGTGTTCCCTACAATTTGAAAGCTATTCTTTGTAGCGAGACAACTCCTTTAAGTACCATAGAGCCATTTGTCAGCACTTTGAAGCACACAATGCCTTCCTTCTTAGTGAATTGATTCTTTGTATAACAATATCTGCATGTTATTGCAGTAAAAAGCAGAAAACATGGTCTTCTTATTAATGGCTTGCAATGCTCTGTCTCTTCTTTTTTTCAGCTTGTTTCCTAGATTCTATGGCTACTTTGGGACTAGCTGCATATGGCTATGGAATTCGATACGAGTTTGGGATATTTAACCAAAGGATTATAAATGGCTGGCAGGTAAATCGGGATTGAAGTGTATTCATACTGAATTTTTGAACGTACTGACATTGATCCTGGCAATAAGGACCTTCTTCCCTAATTCAAACATAGTTTTAGAGGACGATTAATAATATCGAATAATAATGAAAACTGTTTTTTATTTTGATTCATATTTTGTTTCCAAAAGCTTTTTTTTTTTTTTTAAACAAGTTTTTATTGAAGAATAAAGCCATCACAGCGCAAATGCAAATTGTAACGATACAAAAGTAAAAAATCTGGCATACAGAAGGAGTCACAAAATTTGGAAAACAAAAACAGACTACCTTCCAATTTTTTATTTTAACATTTCCCTTACTCAGCATAAGATCCCACCCCCCCAGAACAAATCCCAACTATGAACACCCTGCAGAGTACCCTTTCCTTAATAGATTAATCTCCTATATCTAGTTTCACTAATGTACCTTTTAATTTTTCCAGAAAGGACTTTGAATACATTGAAAACAATTATGTACTTAAAAGTGTGTTCTCGCCATGCTGTTTCATAGGCAACATTAGACTCACACTTCCTGGTCAGGCTGTGGGTGGTTCTACAGTAGCGATTGACATATCAGCTCTTCTATTTGTAGCTGAGCCTGTTACAGTGAGATAAATACATGAGGTTTGTAAACTGTAGTGCACAAAGCTACAGAGCTTTAAAGGGTTAAAGCTTGTCAATAACATAGACACGTTCCTGTTTTACGGATAAGACACAGAAGGAAGTGACGTCACCATGGTCAGACAAGTCTGCTGGAGCAATGAGAGCAGAGAGGTAGTTGGTGACCCAGAGAAACTTGGGTACGCAAGCAGTACATAAAATCTCCTAAACATAGCAAAACCAGAAAAGCATTGTACTTGGTAATAGTCTTTTATTTACCTTTGCTACATGTTTAAAGCTGATCAATGTGGTCAGAAAATCACTATAAGGCGATCACAAAACCACATTTTTCCCAATTAATAAAATGAAAAATATGATAAACTTGTTACATTTCCAATTTGTTGTATAAGGAAGAAAGAAGCTTTAGATAGGATGTCCAGTTAAAAATGCTTCTTTTTATTTAGCATAAAAAAATAAAGTTCTGCTCATCTACTGTCACCATCCTCACTCTCCGCTGGTGTTCGGTTTTGTTCCAGTCTTTATCCGTACTGGACGTCACCACTACTGCTGCTGATTGGCTGCAGCAGTCACGTGCCATTGTCTTACATCACCATTTGGATCTCTTACATTTGAATTCTGAGGTCAGTCAATTGCATTTTGACTGCAGTGAATCAGCAGCCTCAGCATTAACGTCCCGTTGGAATCAAGACCAGACGAAAACAGAAGTCTGGCAGAGAGTGAGGGTGACACAGCATGGAGTGTAAGGTGAAGGGAGAGGTGAGCACAAACACTTTTAATTGAACAACCCCTTAAAATTTTGCAAGTGAAAGGGACATTTGCATCTCCATAAATGTCACCCACTGCGCTGTCCTTGTATGACTGCAAATGGTGAACTTTCTGTTCACTTCTATGGGAGTTTCAAATCCAGCCAAACACATTTGTTCTGCTGTATTTGTAAATTACATAAAAAAGTCAGTGTAGACAACCGCATCAGCACAGCCAACTCTTCATTCCTAACAGCCATGTGCCAGGCAAGATGGGAGGTGGGGGGGACTTATCATACCCTTTATGACCCTTTGTTTAATTTTTTCCCATGGCGACAAAACTATTTTAAAAGGGGGATGTCACAAGGTGTGTATTTTTCTTCCATTAAACCCCCATTTTTAACCCCAAAATTTTTAAATTTTTTCACAAATTTTTTTTTAAAATTTTTATTAAAAAAATTTTTTTTTTTTTTACGGGTTTTCCCCAATTTAAAATAATTATCCCCATTTAAAACCCCCCCCTTTTTTAGAGATGGCCCAAAAAATCTCTAAAAAAAAACTCCACATTTTTCCCAAAAGATTTTTGGGGTTGCATTTTACCCAAAAGGTTTTTAGCCATCTTTATTGGTTTGTTTAAATTTCCCCAAAGTTTCCCGACCAAAGGGTAAAACAATGTTCCCCTTTTTTTTTTTTACCCCTTTCCCCAAAAAAACCCCGTCGGAAAATTTAAAGGGGGGTTGTATGGGAAAAAAACAAACACCTATTTTTTTATCGATGTTGATGGGAATGGTTTACTTTCAGTTTTAGAAAAGTATTTCCTGTTGGACAGGCTCTTACAACCCCGCTTCCACCCTTTCCCCTTTTTACTTCCCTGCAATTGACTTATTTTCCCGGGTAATACTTTACAAAAAAAAAAAACCCCTCCAAAAGTTTTTCAAAAGAGTCTGCCCCCTTTTCCCCAGGCTCCCGTTTTCCCGTAGCTGCTGGTGAAGCATTTTTGTTTTTGGCCCAAACCCCGTTAAAAAATTTAGACAAGAAGACTTCCCCCCTAGTTTTCAAACAAAAAAAACCCCAAAAAAAAAAAAATCTTTAAACCCGAAAAAAACACTTTGGGGGGGCTTTTTTCGGCAGGGGGCAAATACCCCTGGTTTGCCCGGCCCGGGGATTTGTTTCCCCCCCCGTTTTGCCGGCCCGTCCCCCAAAGGGGCCCCCCGAGGGGGGGGGGGGCCCGCTTTTTCTCGCGATGAGCGGTAGGAAAAAGCCCCCCTTTCCCCCCCATTGGGAAAGTCATGTCGGTTTCCGGAAAGGGGGGAACGGGAAAAATTGGGGCATGTTCAATGTTTTGTCCCCCCGTCTTGGGGGGCTGTGCACGGGTTTTCCCATAGAGCACAATGGGGCCCCATTTTTGGGGCCGGGTTTTTTAGGGGGGTCTGGAAAAAACCGCAAAACCGGCCCGAAAAAACCGGCCGAAAACCCGTGGGGTTTTGGGCAGCCCTTAAGAGGAAAAAAAATATGTTTTAGTTTTGGGGTTTTTTTTTAGTAAGATAGTATATTATAATTTTTTTTTTCACTCCCCTTTTAAAAAGAACCCCCTATGACGTTTTTGTCTATTCACGTAAAGGATAGTTTCACGCTTTTTAAAAAACTATATAGCTTTTCATGTGTTATCCTGCTTTGGGTACTACATTTATTTCTGACTTTTTTCTGACCGGTTTGGGGCAAGGGAAAATTTGAAAACTCCCTAAAGAAAAAATGTTCAATACCCCCATTGTTGGAGACACTGCAAAAAAAGTTCAAATTTCTCTGATTTTTTTTCAGTGGTAAATTTTTTTGGGAAGAAAAAAATTTCACATTGTTATTTTATTGTAAAAACTACTGACAAGGGTGTCTCCCAAATTCAAAGCAAAATTTTTTTTTTTTTTTGCGTAAATGAGGAAAAATTCAAAATTTTAACCCAAAAAAAAAAGCAGCGCTCTCAGTCCTTAAATTAAAAGCCAAGGGAAAAAAGTTCTTTTTTTCTTTTAGAAACAAAGAGAAATAAAATTTTATGTCAGGGAAAAAGTTCAGA
>JAODAL010040037.1:0-37358 GCA_025379985.1 Phyllomedusa bahiana
AAAAAAAATCCTAAAAATCCAACATCCTTGGGGCTTTCCTTTTTTTAAATTTTTTTTTAAACCTGTGTTGATATCGTATTTGGAACCCTGGGATGATAGTTTTTATTTCTGTGCACTTGAAGGGTTTTGGGGTTGCCTGCCGGTAGTATGTTCCCCACTAATAGGCTGAAAATTCAAAGGGTTTGCACAAAATAAAATTTTTTTGGAAAGGGCACAATGTTTAAGCAGGCAGCCCTCTATGTTTTTTGATGTGTAAATTACTCTCCATTGGGTGCTTTTCCCCCCTTGTGCAATTTTTTTATATTTTGGGCCGTGGCTTCTATGCATTTTGGATTTTAATCTAAAATTTTAAATTTTTGGGCCCCCTTTTTCTCTGGACTTATTGAAAATTTTTGAAAAATTTTTTCTGGGAATTTTTTTTTTGCAGAAAGTACCACTGGAAAAAAATTTTGAAATCTATACTCTTAATTTTTAAGGGACAGTTTAAATCAGGCTGGGACAGTTTTAAACAGTGTTTAATACTTTTATAAAATGTTGATAAATCTGGCTGCTTTTGGAACGGGTCTAGTTAACTTTACAGATTTTTAAATTTTGGGCTTATTTTTTAAATTGCCTTTAAAACTGCACCAAAATTTTTGGGACTTTTTTTTGCCACATGATGACTAGGGGTTTTGGGGCGAATTGATTTTTAACAAAGTGGAAAATTCTTTTTAAAAATTTCAGGAAAACTTCGGTTTTTGAACGAAGGGGTTTTTGGGGGGGTACTTGGGGGAGTGAACAAAGTGTGTTTTCATTGTTTTTAAAATGGGGGGAGCTCATGGCTTTTTAAGGGGGAAAAGAATCTGGGAGGAAGAAGGGCATACCCTGCATGACATGTGAGGGGTTGAAGCCAATCAGAGGGCCGGGGATTCTGTGATTTTAAACCGCACTAATAAGCCCGGGGGGCGCGAGCGGGGAGCTCACACTCCTCTCCTTTTCTGTTTTGGGGAAGGTGCGCCGGGTTTGATTTTTAAATAAAGAAATGTTTTTTTATAGGCGATTTTTGTGGGGGGTTCAGCTCGTCCAGTTTAATGCTTTTCTTAAGTTCTATTTCTGATTTTTTTGGGGTATTGGATCTAAAAATCCGGGTTGTGTCCACTGCAGTTTGCATTTTCCCATTTAAACCCCTATCGCTCAAACACATTGAATATCCAAGGGGGATCTAAGCCAGTTTCCTTTTTTGTATTCTTTTAAAGGAAACAGCTTTTTACAATACAAATACCACTTCATTTTTGGGCCTCCAATTTTTTGGGCCCAAAATTTTTAATCCGGGGTTTTAAAATTTAAGCTTTTTTTTTCAGCTGTGGTGACTAAAAGAAACCGCCTTTTTCACCCCCAAAAAATATATACTTTTTTCCCTGTAGCCTAATTCAAAAGAAAAGGGTTTAAATTTAAAATTTTTAAACTCTTGTTTGTGTGGGCTAAAAAACCCCGCATTGAAAACACGCTAAAAAGCTAGTAGTTTGGGTGGCTCAATTTTTTGGCCTTTTTCCCATCCAGGGGTTTTTAATTAAGCGTTGGTTATTCAGCTGTGCGGGACTCCAAGAAACCGCCTTTTTTCCCCGCCAAAATTATATACATTTTTCCTTTTGCCAAATTTCCCAAAGAAAAGGGTTTAAATTAAAAATTTTTATTCTTGTTGTTTTGGGCGTAAAAAACACGCATTGTAACAGCTACAAAGCTAGTAGTTTTTTGGGTGGTCAATTCTTTGGCGCTTTTTCATCGGGTTTAAATTAAGCTTGTTTTTCACCCTGGGGTTTGACTCCAAAACCGTCATTTTAAACCCCCAAAATTTTTAAACATTTTTCCTTTTGCAAATTTCAAAAAGAAAAGGGTTTAATTCTAATTTATCTCTTGTTTTTGGGGTTTTAAAAAACACCGCATTGAAACCGGTTTCAAAGCTAGTGTTTGTGGTGGCTAAATTTCTTTGGGAAATTTTACACCCAGGGGTTAATTAAGCTTTTGTTATTCATTTTTGGGGTTTGACCCCCAAAAAAACCTTTTTCATTTTCCCCGGGCCAAAAATTATATACTTTTTTTCTTGTAGCCTAATTCCAAGCAAGGGTTAATTCCCAATTTTTTAATTTTTGTTGTTTTGGCGAAAAAAAAACACCGATTGAAAAACACGTTTACAAAGTTGTAGTTTGTGGTGGCTCAATTTTTTGGGCGAAAATTTACACCCGGGGTTTTTTAAAAATTTTTTTGCGTTGTTTTTGTTATTTTTCAGTTGTTTTGGGAAAACTTTCCAAAAAAAACCCATTTTTAAAAAAGGGGGCCTTTTTAATTTTAACCCCTTTTTTAAATTTTTTCCTTTTAAAGGCCCCCTTTAGTTTTCAAAAAGAAAAGGTTAATTTACAATTTTATCTCTTGTTGTGTGGCGTAAAGAAAACCCGCTTTGAAAAGTTTCCAAAGTAGTATTTTGTGGTGGCTCAATTTTTTTGGGCCCAATTTACATCCAGGGGTTAATTAAGCGTTGTTATTCAGCTGTGGTGACCCCAAGAAACCCCTTTTTTCACCCCCAAAATTTATACTTTTTTTCCTGTAGCCAAATTTAAACAAGAAAAGGGTTTAAATTTACTTTTTTTTTCCCTTTTGGGTTGTGGGCGTAAAAAAAAACACCGCATTGTAACACGCATTAAACCCTAGTGTTTGGGGTTTGGGCTCAATTCTTTGGCCCCAATTTACACCCAAAGGGGTTTTAAACTAAGTATTTTTTCCCGTTGCCTCAGAAAAAAGGAAACTTTTTTTTCACCCCCCCAAGGAAAAAATTTCTGTGCATAATTTTTCCCAAAGGTTAAATTAACCCTTTTAAAATTTTCATTTAAAATACACAGAGTTTTTAAACGGCAATAAACGTCAATTTTTCTGCCCATTTTGGTGCGCAATTTTTTCCAAGGATTACCCAAGCTTCTTAGGGGGTTTTCTTTTGGGTAAAAATACAGGGTGTGTATTTATAAATAAAAAGTTTAATTTTTCATAAAAACAGTCTCTTTTACATTTTTAGAAAAACCAGTATGCCCGACGAGGGTGGCGACTCTGCCCCTGAAAGTGGCATAGGCACAAATTTTTCCCGGGGAGCGGCCCCAAGGTCAAAGCAAAAGCAAGGGGACGTGCAGAAGGGTCATCGGTAAAGGCCCACAACTGCCGCTGTGTCTGCGGTCGTTTTGGTGACTAGCAAAAAAAGGGTTTTGTTTGGTTGACTAGGTCTTTCCCATTTCCTCCCAGAGGGAACTTTGGAAAAACCCCACCCAAGAGTCGGTGGGAAAGTAAAGACACAACCATTAGTTGGCAGGGCCCCGGGAGGGGGGCCCAGCCCCCTCCCCTGCCCTCAACCCCCTTGCCCCAATCCTTTTTCCCCAACCCAAAGAAAATCTTACAAAGGGGTTTGGGGGTCAGCGCCACTATTGCGGGATGAAAAATTTTGAGGAGGGCAGTCGGCAGCAAACTTGGCAAGAAAAAAAATTTGGGGCCAATTCCCCTGTTTCTTGCGTAGGCGGCAAGTATAGTTTTTGGGAGGGGGCATGGGGGTCATGTTGTGAGGGGTCAGCCTCTGTTTTCCAAAAACCGGGGATGAGGCACCCGTGACGATGAAACAAAAAAAGGGATGATGAAAGCCGACCGATTTGGGAGGGGGGGAAAGGGAAATGGCTTCTTTTTCGTCGGGGAAAAGGAAGGGGGGCTCAGCTTGCGGTAGGCAGCGGGGGGGCAACCCAGCAAGGGGGTTTTGTGGCCGTGCGTAGAAGGTTAGCAGCAGTGTGGGGTCGGACCCAAGCGGCCCACAGGGAAAAAAAACCCGCTTCGCGGGGTCCAAAAAAAGTGCGGCACGGGGCTGGGCCTCAGGGGGGCAGGGCGGCGGGTAGTTAAACCCCGGGTGAGGAGGGGTTGGGGTTAAATGATAGTCGGGGGTTTGGTGGCAGATCTTTGCTTAACCGGAGGACCCCGGAATATGGGTATATGAAGAAAATTGTAAGCAAAAAAGTGAAGCGTGGCCAGAGAGCTAACGTTGGACCAGGGCCCCTTTTGGTAAACCCATGAAGCGTCCCTTCCGGGGGCCCCTGGGAGAAACGTGGTCAGTTGTGGGGGTTCCTTCCTGCCCCCGCTCCCAGAGCGGCCCCGAAAGCACCCCGGGCCATTCCCAGCCGGGTTAAAGGCCCCACCCTCTCCCAAAAGGGGAACCCTGTTTCTCTTTAAATTTCATCTCCCGGTCCAGATGCTCCTGCTTCCTCGTACTCTTGGGGGCCAGCGGGCGTTCGCGAGGCAAATTCAAAGAGACAACATATGCGCCCAAATCCAAAGTGCAAAAGCTGACCGAACCCCAGTCCAAGTTTTTTGGTTGCTGCTGTCCCCCCCCTTTTCCAAAATGGTGGACTCTAAACCGTTCAGGAACTAATGGCTTTTTTGCCGACCCGGGAGATGGAGATTTCCATGCCGTAATTTCTTTTCCAAAAAGGCATTTACCAGCCCCTTCAAAAATATATAGAAAAAAGGGGTGGGCCGCCCTTGGCTTTTCGGGTTTTTTCCCAAAGGTCCCCCCAACGGACAGCGCGGAAAGTTTTGGAGTTTGTAATTTTACGGTCAGGGGCCAGTAAAATGCCCTTTTTGGGGGGGCCCCACTGGGTAAATTGTGTTTCCCGGGGCCCGGGGCAAAACCAAAAAACTTGGACAGGGACGCTTGTTTTCCCTCCCCCAACGTTGTCAAACTGCGGCTCCTGCGCCAATGTCCGCCTCCCCCCTCCCCCACCCCCCATCTCAGCCTCCAAAAAGAAATGCTCCTTTAATACCACATGGATTTACCCCTGGCCCCTTTCGGCAAACAAAAGTCACACAGGGGAGGAACTGCTCCGGCCCCATGCAAGCAAGAAATCGTTTTGGTGTGGTTTTTCTCCGGGGAAAACTGCAAATCGGAAACCATGGGGGGACAGAAAAATTGGGAGGAAAATGGTGTCCGCCGTTTGAAACCGAGGGGGTTTGGTCCATGCGCCCTGCATGGGCGAAAAAGTGTTCAATCTGGGGTTGTGGAAAAAAGGGTTTGAAGTCTTCCACCGATTTCGAAGATTTGAAAAAAGGCCAGGAAAAACTGTTTCTTTCACTTCATCCCTTCATACAAAGCCCGGAAAACCCCCCCCCGAGTTGCGCGGCAGAAGCCTCCCCCAAAAACACTCTTTATATGCGATGTTTCCACCCGTTGGAAAAATTTCCGCCTTTCCCTTGTTTGGGCCCACCCGTATGAAAAAGGGAAAGGGCCAAAAAAACGATTTTTTTTTTGATTTAAAGGGGGACAGGGGGTACTCCCTGTGTAATTTGATGTCAGCCAGTGGCAGCTCATGCGTGACACCCGCCCCTTTGTTGGGCCCTTCGAGGAGCCCCGTTTTTTGGTCGTCGCCGGACTACGGGAATTTAATAACGTCATTCCACTGCTTCATGTCCTGGAACAGAAGCGAAAAAACTGCTGGGCAGGGGAACGGAGACGTGGCGACTACATCTCGCGGCCCCATGAGCCGGGGGGGACTGAAATTTGGGGGAGGGGGGGACATTGGAGGAAGGGAAACATTTTCTGGTGAAATGAGTGGATTTTCTACCCAGGTGACAAGAGGGGGAGGGCAGGAAACCCCGTGGGGAGGGGAGGGGTGGAGTTTAGGAAGACGAGGCAGATGAAACCCCAAGCACCGTGGCAGTATACAGTGGAGATGCGGCAGGGGGCCCCCCGGGGGTCACTTGTGGGAGATGGCCCCCAAACTTTCTGATTTGCCTGGCTTTGTGACCGGCCCAAATAGTCAGCATCCCGGGAAAAGGAGACTTTTTGGCTCTTTCCACCCCCATTGGACCCTCGCTACCCGGGTTTCCCCAAAAAGGGAGCCTTTTTCCCCGGGCTGGGAGGGGGGGGGACAATCTCAAATACTAAAAGGGAAATCCTCCCTAGTAAATTGGCCCGCTTGCCTTTGTGGGCATCGTCCCTCCCCTGACAGGTCTGGGCCGGGGGGTTTTTTCAGCCTCCCCGGTTTTCTGCCCCGGCTGCCGGGGGGAAGGGGGGGGGGTCGTTTGCAAAATACCAGCCCATTTAGCAGGGAACCTAAGGGCTGGAGCACTTTTTGAGCACTTCCTTTACCCGGGCCCGTGAGGAGGGCGTCGCCCAAGCAGCCGCGCAGCAGGAAACCCGGGGGCGACCCTGAACCCAAAATGGGTGGGCCCACCCTTTAACCAAACACCCCTGCCACCCCAGTTAGAAAATCCGCTGGCTACTGGGCAGCCAAAAATGGATGGGTGGGGCCCCAAATTGAGATTTTGCAGTGGAGAAGCGTCCTGCCTGATCAGTTAGTGTGGGATCAGAAGGGGGGTGTTAAATGCGGCGGGGGCCATCATTACCCCAAGGGAAAAGTTTGTCCCGCGTGGGGGGGAAACGGCCAGGATTTTTCCCCCACCAATGCCCTTTGGCGTCAGACCCACATCAAACATGACGCCCCACCCCAAAAAGTAAGGAAAAGAAATCTGGTTTCAAAAATTACCTGCCCCCAGCCCTTTTCTGATGCCGCCCCCCCGCCTGATGCCACACATCTGCTGACAGTTTTCCAATTTTGGGGACCCAACCCTCTTTACAAGGGAAAAATGGTATTGCCCCCCACCCTTTAGGGGCTCTGTCATTTTGCCCTTGGCTGACTCATGCTGCCGCCCGTGGCTGCTGCCGTGGAACCCCCAAAACTGTTTTCATTGTGCCACTCTCTGACCTTTATATTTTCCTTTTTTCCTTTTCCCGCCCCCGTCACCTCCACTCTTGTCATTGTTTCCATTGTGGCCTACTCCGTTTTTGCCCCCCTCCCAGAATGTGATTGTGCCACTTTCTGAAACCCCATGCTTTCGCTGTGGTGCTTTCAGTGCCTAAAACCCCTGTGTCATTGTGCCACTTTTGGCCCCCATTCCTGTTTTTGACCTCCGAATGTCATTGTTCCCCTGTTGACCTCAATGCTGCTGCCGGGCCCTCACCTCCCACTCTCTGTTTATTGTGCCCCCTCTGTGGCCCTATTTCTGTTTTTTCCACCTCCAGAATGTCATTGTTTCCAATGTTGAACCCCATGCTGCTGCTGCCGTGACCTACCCCACTGTGAAATTTGCCATGTTTGAAACCCAAAGTGCTGCTGTGGGGTGCTTTCCTTTTACCTTTTTCACTTGTATTGTGCCATTTTTTGACCCATGCTGCTGCTGTGGTTGGGTGCCCTGGGCTACACACTCTGTCTTGGGGCCACTGTCTGACCTCATGCTGGGTGTGTTGGTTTCTGCCCGTGAATACACACTTGTCATTGTGCCACTTCTGACCTCATGCTGCTGCTGTGGTTTCTGGGGTGAATTCACACTTTTTTGTCCCCCCTTTTGGCCACCCCGTTTTTTGAACCCTCCTGCCCCGCTGCTTTTGGCTTTCTGCCGTGACCTAACACTGTGTCATTTGGGCCCCCTCGTGGCCTTTTCCCCGTTTTTGCCCCTTCCCGAATGTATTGGCCCCTGCCCGAAACCCCTTTTGCTGCTGTGGCTGCTGCCGTGACCTCCTTTCATTTTGTATTTGGCCCACTCTCGGGGGGCCTACTCCCCTTTTTTTTTTGGTTTTCTTTTCCCCCGGATTTTCATGTTTCCACCCGTCCTGGAACCCTTTTATTTTTCTTTTAAAGGGGCCCGTGGCTGCTGCCGGGGAAACCCACACCCCTTGGCATTGTGCCACTGTTTGACCTCATGCTGCGGGTGTGGCTGCTTTCCCTGACCTCCACTCTGTTTTTCCCCTGTCCCGGGCCTCTTTTGGCCTTCCCACCTAAAATCCGGTTTTTTTGCCACCTCCAGGGGTTTTCCCCTTTGGGGGCCCACTTCTGATTTCCCCTGGGTTTCCCCATGCTTTGATGGGCTGCCTGCCCCCAAGTGTTTTTTACCCCCACCCTGTTTTTTTAAAATTGTGCCACTGTCCTGACCTTAGCTGCTGTGGGCTGTGCCGTTCCTCCACACTGTTTTATTGTCCCCCTCTTTTTGGGCCCACTCCTGGGTTTTTTTCCCCTTTTTGAATGTCATTGTTTCTATGTCCCCGGCCCTCTGGGTGCTGCCGGCCCCGGGGCACCTCCCACTCTCTGTCTTGGGGCCCCCCTTTTAGTTTTTGGCCCCACTCCCGTTTTTGCCAAACCCCCGAATGTCATTGTGCCCTTTTTCTGACCCCATGCTGGCCTTTTGCCGTTAAAACCTTAAACCACTGTTTTCATTTTTTTTTTCCCCCCCCCCCCCCCCCCCCCCCCCGCCCCCCCCCCCCCCCCCCCCCCCCCCCCCCTTTCGGCCCCAATTTTTTCTGACCTTAAATTTTTCCCCGGCCCTGCTGTGGGGTGCTGCCGGGGACCCACCACTGTGTCATTGTGCACTGTCTGCCTATTACTGCTGCTGCCTGAAACCCCCAAACCAAAATATGTTTATTTTGCCACTCTGTGGCCTATTCCTGTTTTTTGGGCCCCCTCCCCCAAATTTTCATTGTGCCACTGTTTTTGACCTCATGTGCTGTGGCTTGCGCCGTCACCCCACACTCTGGCCTAATGTTTCCACTGAGCTCTCGCCCTTTTTTTTTTTCCAGTTTTTTCTGGCATGACTTTATCAGGCAAAAATTCCCTCTGCATTTTTTAAGCATGGCAAAAACGTTTAAAGCCTTGCAGGCTTTTTGTCAGCCTGGAAATGCTTTTTTTTTTAAGTGATTCTCCGAAGTTTTTCGGAAGAAGTTATTTTTTGCCGAGAAATCCGGCGAAGTGAACGAACTGAATTTCGGGAAATTCGCCCATCTGTAATGATGACATATTATAATTTTTGGTAAGGCACACTCTTTTTGTCAAACTAGGTGCAGAAATGTCTAGAACTGCCGAAAAACATCATGTATTTGGTGTAATCTGCGCTGCACAACATTATTTTGGACATATATTGTATCAGAATTTTGGTGCAATTGCTTTGACACATGTGCCCCAATATATCTAGTTTGGAGCTGTTAAAAGTAAAAAGACATAAGCATCTTTTATTACTTATTTTGTGTCATCAAGGAAGCTCTTCCTTAATATTTCACAATTACAAATTGTATTTACAAACAAAAATTAAAAAGAAAACCTGCTTGCAATAGACTTTTTCCAGTTTTCATATTTTTTGTTGTTAGCTTTATAATGTGTCAGTTTAAAAAAAAGAGTTAAAAAAATTGTTAGGCAGGGGTTTGAAATATCTGCTTTTAATTTGAATGCCAAAAAATATCACAATTTACATGAACTTATTTTGCCAGTCACTGGAGTTCCATGCTATTGAACTCTTTGACATTTCACTTTATTAAACAAAAAAAAACCATAATAATCAGGGATAAATTTACAGAATAAAAATGAATGGTTAACCCAGCCTGTTTAAAAAAATGATTTTTAAAAGATGAATACATGGGGGTTTGAAATTTTCTCTCTAGTTTTTATTTTGAAAAATTTATTCTACCTTTTTTTAAATTTTACAAATGCAATTAATATGGAATGAGAATAATGTTCAATTTGATCTTTTGCATTTATACTGCTTGGGGGGAAAATGCATCCCACTTTCCAAGACGTTGATATTGATTGTCTATCTTAGGAAGGTCTTCTTTTTGTTTTGCGGTATTAACCTAGAACTTTAGAAAAGAAATGAAAACTAGAATTACCTGGATTTTTGCATTGATTATTAACCCCTTATGATAGCTGCCAGTTTTGACCTCTCTGATAAAGCCCTATTTTTAAAATCTGACATGTGTCACTGTGGTAATAATTTTTGGATACATTTACCCATTCATGGGATTCAGAGAATGTTTTCTAGTGTTACATTGCACTTTAAGATAGTAAGAAATTCTGGTCCATACAATCCTTGTTTATGTGTGAAAAATATCAAAGTGGTGAAAATTTGGGAAACTCCAAGTTTTCAAAGTTCAAAAATTTCTTTATGTCATGTCATGGTTTTCCACACAAAATAGTGTATAACTAGAATCTATAATATGTCTACTGTAGGTTGCCATAATGTTTTAAATGTCTTTTTATTTTTTTTATAACATTAGGGGGCTTAGAAATTTAGTAGTAATTTTTTACTTTTATTTTTTGCAACATGTTCTTTTTTTTAGAGACAAGTCCAGTTCTAATGTGTGTTTTTGAGGGGCCTGTGTATTAGATATCCCCATAAATGACTCCATCTAAAAAACTACACCCTTTATGGTATTCAAAACAGCACTTAGGAAGTTTATTAACCCATTAGGTGTTTCACAAATTGTTTTAGCTAAGACTGAAAATGAAACATTTTTTTTTTACCAATAATCTACAATTTTAGCTGAAAATATTTCATTTTTAAAAGGAATCCTGGGAAAAAATAAGTCCCAAATTTGTTATGCAATTTCTTAAAATTTTGCGTACCCCATGTGAGTGTAAATGCTGTTTGAAGGGGGGGGGAACAAGGGGGGGGGGAGAGGTATATGGGTTTTGGAAAGGAGATTTTGTTGGGTGTATGTCACATTTGCAAAGCCTTAAAAATCCATAACACGTGAAAACCTTTTGGAAGTCGCCCATTTGGTTCAAAACCCCCCTTATCTCATCTTGGGTGTATTGTGCATTTTGGACGCACAGGTGTTCCATTGTTTTTTTTTTTTTTTTTTTGCATTGTGCCATTGTGGGAGGTGGGGGGGGGGGGGGGGGGGAAATGCAGTTCTGTTGTTGTTTTTTAGACTTCATGTTTACAGTGTTTACCATGCAGTACTAATGACATAATAACTTTACTATGTGGGTTGGTACAATTCCAATTATACAAATTTGATATAGTTTTTTATGCTTTATTACTTAAAAATTGCTTCTTTATGTCGTCCTAGTCTAATAGCCATAACTTTTTTTATTTTTCTGTATATGGAGCTAAATCTCAGGACATCTACTCATTGTTGCTTCTTCTGGATCTCTCTGCAGCATTTGACACTGTTGATCACCAAGTTCTCCTCAGCATGCTCAGCATCATTGGCCTCCAGGACAACGCTCTCTCATGGTTCTCATCCAACCTCTCTGACCCCTCTTTCAGTGTTTTATTTGCAGGTCCTACTTCTTCTCCTCTCCCTCTTGTTGTTGGGGTTCCACAGGTATCGGTTCTTGGTCCTCTCCTCTTTTCAATCTACACAGTCCCAAATGGACAAACCATCAGCAGATTTGACTTTCACTACCATCTCTATGCTGATGACACCCTTTTATACACCTCTTCCCATGACATCACTCCTGCTCTCCTACAAAACACCAGTGACTGTCTGTTCGCTGTCTCTGACACCATTTCCTTCCTCTACCTTAAACTAAACCTCACTAAAACTGAACTTCAAGTCATCTTATCATCTACTAACCGACCTCAACCTGCTATTTCTGTTTCAGTGTGTGGCACCACCATAACTCCTAGGAAGCAGACCTGCTGGCTTGGGGTTATACTAGATTCTGATCTGTCCTTCACCCCTTATATCCAATCCCTTGCCCGCTCCTGTCACCTGCTCTTCAACTACATCTTCAGAATCCATCCTTATGTCACTATGGAACAACTCAAACTCTCATTGTTGCTTTTATTCTTTCTCATCTTGACTACTGTAACTCAGTGCTTATCAGTCTCCCTCTCTGTAAATTCTCCCTTCTCCAATCTGTCCTGAATGCAGCAGCCAGGCTATTTTTCTTTCCAGCCACTATACTGATCCCTCTACCCTGTGCCAGTCACTGCACTGGTTGCCCATTCAGTACAGGATGCAACATAAACTATTCACTCTCACCCATAAAGCTCTCCACTGAACTGCACCACTTACATCTCTTCCCTGTTCTCTGTCTACCACACTACCCAGTGTCTCCACTCTGCTGATGATCTTAGACTACATGCCTCAGTCATCCAAACCTCTCATGCCCGTCTCCAATATTTTTCATGTGCAACATCAGTTCTCTGTAACATGTTACTGCGGGCAATCAGGTACACTCATCACCCTCATCGTTTTAAGACGGCCCTGAGTATATATCTTCTCAGTCTGGCCTATCAGAATCCCTAATTACTAACCCTTTCCTCTCTAGCGCACACATTTCTGTCACTCCCTACACTTGAGCACTTATCTGTATATAGATGTACTGTCTGGTTGGCAGGTTCATCCAATTTTTATGTAAATTGTCCCATATTTATGTCACATGGCTTGACCATTGTAAAACTAACACTTCTTTCCCTTCGTCTCATCCATACACCCTAATAGATTATAAGCTGTTTGTAACAGTGCAGCGACAACCAACGTACGCCGAAGCGCTGACCGCTAACATTCGGATGTGGATCCTCGGTAATCACCGCAGACGAAATGGTACATGAAGACCACACCAGGGAGCGGAGTCAAGGGGCCCCTGGTCTTCACCGGAGCCCGCCACAAAGCGGTACGGACTTCGCTGCGGGGACCCCCAGGTTGCTACCCCCGAAGTGGCTACCTGCGGTGACAGCCGAGGTGCAGGACAGGAACTCAGGCGGTGGTAGACAGGAACATAGGTAGCATGTGCAGCAGGATACAGCCGGAATAAACGTACACATAGCAACATCAGGATACTGTAGGAACAGGACAGGTAACACAGCAGGATACAGCAGGTACAGCCCAGGGATCACGGCAGGTTAAAGCAGGAACAGGAGAGCACATACAGGATGGGGATCACGGCAAGATAGAGCAGACACAGGACAGACAGCAGGAGATGACAGACATATGGTCAGGAGCTCTGATAGAATGCAGGAACTGGACCAGCATCTCAGGGGTTAAGTCCAGAGACACTGGCAGGAGCTCAAGATGGGCTCAGCATGAAACTGCAACAAGCAATGCAATGCAGCAAACAATGCAATGCACAGGACTGCAATGGACTGACCAGAGCAAAGGCAGGAACTTCCTCTTATAGTCAGGGGTCATAGGTCAAGAGGAAGGTGCACAGGACAGGAAACCAATAAAAGGCAGGAAGCTGCCGTGCGCGCCCTAGGAGGCACAGTGCGCACACAGAACCCCAGGAAGCAACAGGACAGGCAAGTACCAGGAAGGCACGACACGCTGGCGGCCCATGGCAGGGGACTGCGGCGTGAACCGTGAAAGTACCCCGCCCTCAAAGCCTCCTCCCCCTCCAAATCACAAAAATAGCATTCCAAGTAGGTCGGGGGCCCGCAACTTGTACGGGGGCAACCCCAAATCCAAGTACTGGCTGAATATTGCCTGTATAGGTAACTCTTAGATAAGGAGGTGTTTGGGAAGAACCAACCTGGGCTCAGGCAAGCTAGGGAGGGGTCTCAGGGCGGGAAAGCAACAAAACGGGTACGGATGCTCTGGGCGGGACCATGAGCTAGGCAAGGATGCTCTGGGCGGGACATGAGCTAGGCAACGGACGCTCTGGGTGGAAGACACAATTGGGCTATGGCAACGGTCGCTCTGTGCGGGACCATGAGCTAGGCAACGGACGCTCTGGGCGGGACCATGAGCTAGGCAACGAACGCTCTGGGCGGGACCATGAGCTAGGCAACGGACGCTCTGGGCGGGACCATGAGCTAGGCAACGGATGCTCTGGGTGGGATCATGAGCTAGGCAACGGACGCTCTGGGCAGGACCATGAGCCAGCGGACAGACAGACACTCTGGGCGAACCATGAGCCAGCTGACAGACAGACACTCTGGGCGAACCATGAGCCAGCGGACAGACAGACACTCTGGGCGAACCATGAGCCAGCAGACAGACAGACACTGGGCGAACCATGAGCCAGCAGACAGACAGACAGACACTCTGGGCGAACCATGAGCCAGCGGAAAGACAGACACTCTGGGCGAACCATGAGCCAGCTGACAGTCAGACACTGTGGGCGAACCACGAGCCAGCGGACAGACAGACACTCTGGGCGACCCACGAGCCAGCGGACAGACAGACACTCTGGGCCAACCATGAGCCAGCGGACAGACAGACACTCTGGGCGAACCATGAGTCAGCGGACAGGGATACAGACACTCTGGGCGAACCATGAGCCAGCTGACAGGGATACTGAAACTCTGGGCGAACCATGAGCCAGCGGACAGGGATACTGACACTCTGGGCAAACCATGAGCCAGCGGACAGCGATACTGACACTCTGGGCGAACCATGAGCCAGCGGACAGGGATACTGACACTCTGGGTGAACCATGAGCCAGCGGACAGGGATACTGACACTCTGGGCGAACCATGAGCCAGCGGACAGGGATACTGATACTCTGGGCGAACCATGAGCCAGCGGACAGGGATACTGACACTCTGGGCGAACCATGAGCCAGCGGACAGAGATACTGACACTCTGGGCGAACCATGAGTCAGCAGACAGGGATACTGACACTCTGGGTGAACCATGAGCCAGCGGACAGGGATACTGACACTCTGGAAGAACTATGAGCCAGCGGACAGGGATAATGATACTCTGGGCGAACCATGAGCCAGCGGACAGGGATACTGACACTCTGGGCGAACCATGAGCCAGCGGACAGGGATACTGACAATCTGGGCGAACCATGAGCAGCGGACAGGATACTGAACAACTACAGGGCGTATGACCATGGCAATGACCAGCGGACATGGATACTGACACTCTGGGCAGAAATATGAGCCAGCAGGACAGACAGACACTCAGGACGAACTATGAGCCAGCGGACAAGGATACTGACACTCTGGGCGAACCATGAGCCAGCGGACAGGGATACTGACACTCTGGGCGAACCATGAGCCAGCGGACATGGATACTGACACTCTGGGCGAAATATTGAGCCAGCAGGACAGACAGACACTCAGGACGAACTATGAGCCAGCGGACAGGGATACTGACACTCTGGGCGAACTATGAGCCAGCGGACAGGGATACTGACACTCTGGGTGAACCATGAGCCAGCGGACAGGGATACTGACACTCTGGGCGAACAATGAGCCAGCAGGACAGACAGACATAGACTGGCAAGACAGCAGCAGAAAATCGTAGACAAGATCACCACGGCGGGATCCATGGTCAGTCCATACTGTAACGGTGCGGCGACAACCAATGTACGCCGAAGCGCCGACCGCTGACATCCGGGTGTGGATCCTTTGTGATCACCGCAGGCGAGATGGTATATGGAGACCACACCAGGGAGCGGAGTCTAACGGGCCCCTGGTCTTCACCGGAGCCTGCCGCAAAGCGGGACGGACCTCGCTGCTGGGACCCCAGGTCGCTACCCCCGACGTGGCTACCTGCGGTGACAACCGAGGTCCAGGACAGGAACTCAGGCAGTGGTAGACAGAAACATAGGTAGCATGTGCAGCCGGAATAAACGTACACATAGCAACATCAGGATACGGCAGGAACAGGACAGGTAACACAGCAGGATACAGCAGGTACAGACCAGGGATCACGGCAGGATACAGCAGGAACAGGAGAGCACATACAGGATGGGGATCACGGCAAGATACAGCAGACACAGGACAGCAGGAGACGACAGACATATGGTCAGGAGCTCTGATAGAATGCAGGAACTGGACCAGCATCTCAGGGGTTAAGTCCAGAGACACTGGCAGGAGCTCAAGATGGACTCAGCATGATAGCAATGTAATGCAGCAAACAATGCAATGCACAGGACTGCAATGGACTGACCCAGAGCAAAGGCAGGGACTTCCTCTTATAGTCAGGGGTCATAGGTCAAGAGAAAGGTGCACAGGACAGGAAACCAATAAAAGGCAGGAAGCTGCCGCGCGCGCGCCCTAGGGGGCACAGTGCGCACAGAGAACCACAGGAAGCAACAGGACAGGCAAGTACCAGAAAGGCACGACATGCTGGCGGTCCATGTCAGGGGACCGTGGCGTGAACCGTGACACTGTTGCGAGCAGGGTCCTCACACTTTGTGTCTCATCTGTAAGTAGCTTTTCATTTTATAATGTCTGTCTTTTTGTCTGAAACCATATCCTATAAATTGTAAAGTGCTGTAGAATATGTTGATGCTATATATTATTATGGAGCTGATTAAAGGCTTGTTTTTTGCGGGATGAGTTGTCGTTTTTATTGGTATCATTATGGGGTGCATATGATGCTATAATCACTTTTTATCAAGATTTGTGTGAGATGTTTTGAATAAAATACAGTAATCCACGTAGTGTTTTTTATTTTATTTTTTACAGCTTTCACCATGCAGTATAAATGACTTGCCAGCTTTACTAAGCAGGTCAGTACAATTACAGCAATATCATATTTATATATTTTTTTAATGTTTTACTGCTTTTATTCAAAAAGAAAACCACAAAGTAGAGAGCAATAACTTTTATTATTTTTCTGTGTATGGAGCTGTGTATGGGCTTTTTTTTTTGTGGAATAAGTTTATGGTCTTATTTGTATACTTTTGGGGGGAACAAGACTTTTGATTGCTTTTAAATCTATTCTTTGGAAGTGTGAAAATACTGCAATCCTAGTAATGTTTATTTATAACAGCGCTCACCATGCAGTATATGTGACAAGTTAGTCACATATACTGCATGTAGTCATATATACTGATCTGTAGCTCACTGTTACAGTGGAGAGCAGTACACAGAATTAGTGCCATCCCTTTAATTTCAATAGCAAATTTTCCACAATTTTCGAGTGAAATACAGCGAAAAATTAAGCAATGATCCACGTTTTTTTTAAAAACTGCATTTTTTAAATTCGACCTCAGAAAGTCCCAGATGTGTGGACAACAGGGCAAATTTTTAATTGAGGTCTATGTGGATGGTTTTACAATTGGTTTTGACAATTTTTAAAATCTGAATCTGCATGAAGTTCTAACTAGAAACGCTTGTTGTGTGGACAGAAAATCTGAGATGTGTGGACTAGTGATGAGCGATTGTGTCAACTATCGTTATCGAGTCGATAGTCGATATCGTCAATTATCATGACGATAGTCCAAGACACACAAAGTCCAGCTCACCTGAATGAATGATTGATTGTGGACAGCCAGCAGGTGCACGGATCTGGCTGGGAGGCACCAGCCTGTGAACTAAAGACAAGAAGTCTGCATGGATGGCGGAAAAGATCCAGCACCATTGGATAAATAAAATAATCTTCTTTATTGTATCAAACCATTAAAATCCAGACACGACAGACAGTCAACCCTTTAATCATGACTTAAAAAATAGACATTCAATAAACATATTTAAAGGAAATCAAAACCAATGATGTGTCAGAACACATATCATGTGACCTGATGCAAATAACATACGTTTTTTAGAACATATTTAAAGACACAGGCAAAACATGTATAACAAAGTCTCCTTGCAAAAAAAAAAGACATGAAAATTAATGTGTAAATAAATGTAATGAAAAAAAAGGGAAAAAATTAACATGAAAATGAATGTGTGAATAGATGTAGGGAGAAAAAAAAAAAGAACAAAAATGAGTGTGAATAAGTGTGAATGGGAAAAAAAAGAGAGAAAATAAAAATGAGTGTGAATAACTGTGAATGGGAAAAAAAAAGAGAAAGAAGGAAAAATTGAACGTGAAAATGAGTGTGTGAGTAAATGTAATGAAAAAAAAAGAAAGAAAATTTTCGCCCTCACTGGTGAATCTTTACATGTCTTGGTGGGAATCACAGTACATTTTTTCAGTACATAATCCTTTTTCTGCTTATATTCACTGGTTTGGGCGATTTATCGATGACATCCTCATTGTCTGGGATGGGGAGTCATCTACTATACCTGATTTTCTCCGCTATCTCAATGACAATGAGGATGGCCTTGGTTTCACCCATTCCAGTGATTCACATTCTATTTCATTTTTGGATATACTGTTGATTGGTGATTGCTCAACCAACAGGGTCAAAACCTCATTATTCCGCAAACCTACTGCGGGTAATGCGATCCTTCATGCCTCTAGTCATCAGCCACGATCTACTGCTCAGGCTATTCCTGTTGGTAAGTTTACCAGGATTAAACGAGCTTGTTCAGATGTTGGAAACTGTCAGCATTTGGTCAGTGAATCCAAACAAAGATTATCTTGTAAATGGATGTTGGAGAGGGCAGATAGTATTGTCTCTAAACGTTCGAGATCTGATTTGTTACATTGTCCCTCGAAACGTATTAATAACCTCTCTCAGATAGGACAGCAGTTACCTTCAGTACCAGGTACAATAATCACAGTTTTCATCTGTAGTTAAGATTTTGAAAGAAAATCTGCCTATCTTACGGCAGGATTCTACTTTAGCTGAAATTTTATCTGAAGGTTGTAGATTTGTATCCAGAAGAGGAGACACTTTGGGTTCAACCCTTTCACCCAGTATGTATAGGTAGAATAATGCTATCTCCACTTGGTTGTCTGTTAAGGGATGTTAGTGGTTTGCGCTGCTCTTTGAGTAGATTTATTAAGACTACCGATAACATCATTTCCTTATAAACTCTCAAGAGCTTTCGTATTAAAGATTTTATTAATTGTAACAGCAATTATCTTGTATATGCCATTGAGTGTACAATTTGTAAGCTGAACGACGTTGGATGCACTATCCGTTCTTTCAAAAAAAGGATTGCTAAACATATTTCCGATGCCATTAACCCTTTGAGTATCAATTCTTCAGGCGTCTCCAGGCATTTCTCCACTGTTCATGGTGGTGATCTGTCTGGTTTTGCCACTTATGGTATTGAAAGGGTTAAACCCCGTGAGAGAGGGGGTGATCTTAGGAGGGTTCTCCTTAACCGGGAGGCTTACTGGATCTGGCATTGGAATCCCGGCATCCAAAAGGCATGAATCATAAAAACGATTTGCTATATCTGTGTTAATCAATAATGGACAATAGACATTAATAACCCTTTTTTCCCTCTCTATATCTATTTACACACTCATTTTCATGTTAATTTATTCCGTCCTTTTTTTTTCCTGTCTACATCTATTTACACACTCATTTCATGTTAATATTTTTTTTTCATTCACATTTATTTAAACATTAATTTTCATGTCTTTTTTTTCTATTACATTTATTCATACACTCATTTCCATGTCATTTTTTTTTCCTATTACATTTATTCATACATTCATTTCCATGTCATTTTTTTTTCATTACATTTACTCACACACTCATTTTCACGTTCAATTTTTTCCTTCTTTCTCTCTTTTTTTCCCATTCACATTTATTCACACTCATTTTTGTTCTTTTTTTTTCTCCCTACATCTATTCCCACATTCATTTTCATGTTAATTTTTTCCTTTTTTTTTCTCATTACATTTATTTACACATTCATTTTCATGTCTTTTTTTTTTGCAAGGAGACTTTGTTATACATGTTTTGCCTGTGTCTTTAAATATGTTTTAAAAACGTATGTTATTTGCATCATGTCACATGATATGTGTTCTGACACGTCATTGGTTTTGATTTCCTTTAAATATGTTTATTGAGTGTCTGTTTTTTTAAGTCATGATTAAGGGTGTTTACCCAAAACGCGTTGACTCTGTCTGTCGTGTCTGGCTTTTAATGGTTTGATACAATAAAGAAGATTATTTTATTTATCCAACGGTGCTGGATCTTTTCCGCCATCCATGTGGACTTCTTGCATTTATCATGACGATAGTCGATAACAGATTATCACCGATGACCATTAAAGTCTATGGGAGAGGAACAACACCTTCATTCTTACACCCAAACAGGGCTGGAGAAGCTGGAATTAACATCCACAACAGTAAACTGGATACGTGCTACATCTTAGGCAAAACAATTAGGCAACAAGAGTCACAGAAAAAGTAATCACAGACTATTCACTATCCCTGTCCTGTACCACAGCATGACCCTTAAACTGCGTGACCCACAAATTAAAAAGTGCCAGAAGGCAGTATTATTTGAACTATCATTTTACTTGAACTGGACATTGAATATCCCTGTCCTGGAACGCAGCATGACCCTTAAACCTATCTGACCCACAGATTAAAAAGTGCTGGAAAAAGGATTCTTTGAACCACCATTTTAGTTGAACAGGACATTGACTATGCCTATCCTGGACCGCAGCATGACCCCAAAACCTGTCTGACCCACAGATTACAAAGTGCTGGAAAAAGGAGTCATTGAACCACCACTTTAGTGAAAAAACAGGAGATTGACTATGCCTGTCCTGTACCACAGTATGACTCTCAAACCTGCATGACCCACAGATTAAAAAGTGCCTGAAAAACTAATTCTTTGAACTACCAGTTTAGTTGAACTTGACATTAAACTATCCTGTGCTGTACCGCAGCATGACCCTTAAACCTGTCTTACCCAAAGATTAAAAAGTGCAGTGAAAAGGAGTCTTTGAACCACCATTTTAGTTGAACTGGACATTGACTATATCTGTCCTGGGCCACAGCATGAGCCCCAAACCTGTCTGACCCACAGATTTAAAACGAGACTGAAAAAGGAGTCTTTCAACCACCATTGTAGTTGAATTGGACTTGACTAAAACCTGTCCTGGGTAACCTACATCCGTTCAAGTCTTCCTGTACGTCCCTTGACAATTCAGAGGAATATTTGTACAGCTATTTGTGCAGCCAGTTTTTTAGTATTTTAAATTTCTAGAAAACACATTTTTAAAATGGGATAGAATCCCACCACATCTTTGTTTTTTTTTTTTTTAAAATGTATTAAAGGGGTTGCCTCACTACAGATTGCTAGCTATGTTAAAAATCTTGCAAAAACAAGTCATTTTGAAATATGTGTCCATTAACATGTCCTACCTATTCCTGTTTCTGACAGCACCATCACCCTTGAGCCACTCTTGACAATTGTGAAGAACAAATGTCTGTTAGAAACCACATTTTTTATAATAGGACCTGTAGTATAGCTGCATTTCATAGGGCCCTGACCCAGCGATGACAGGCCTGATGGTCCTGCAACCGACGATCCGCTGGCATGCGGAAGGAGCACCTTCTCTCGTACCTCTACCACCATGTCCTACCCCCCTCTTTGTCGCTTTACCACCTGCATTCTTCCATGTTCAGAAGATAAAAATTTAAGAAGTAGGGAAGAGTTTTCGCCCGTCTCTTATTAAAGACGGCAAATCACAGCTATTTTTAAATTCCTCTAATTTCCTACAGCAACAAGGATTAAAACTGAAATGTTTCTAGCGAATACCTGTGAAATGCGGTCTGGTGGAAGAACCTAAGACAAAATCAACAGTGTTCTTCCTTCAGCCCAGGATTTACAGCTGCCCGCAGGACTAGGGAATTGATAGTTTTCAACAAACTATCATACAAGTCACTATCTGCCTAAACTGAGATTCAAAAGAGCGCAATAAAACTATTCAAAAGTTACAGGATGAGAAATTGGTTTTTTGAGCAATGACAAACGAAACAGTTTGCTAGAGAATTTTTCTATCAGAATTGTCGTACAATGGGCTATTTGAAAAAAACTAGCAAAACAGCTATTTTAAAAGTTATATGGATAACAAACGGTGGTTTTTGCACCAAGGAAATACACCAACAGTAACTACAAAATTTCTGTATTCAAATTTAAGTTCAAGGTGGCTCTATGAACAAAACTGGGCTGCACCAAAGTAAAAAAAAAAACACCTATTTGAATTGTATACGAATAATAAATGGTGGGTTTTGCACCTATGAAATACACCTGCAATTACTAGCAAATTTCTGTATGGTAATATAAGTACAAAATGGTTCTTTGAACAAAACTTGGCTGCGCCAAAGTGAAAAACAAATAATTAAATTGTGTACTGATAATAATAGGTGGTTTTTGCACCTATGAAATACACCTGCGGTGACTACAAAAGTTCTGTATTCTATTGTAAGTACAAAGTGGGTCTTTGAACAAAATTGAGCTGCGACAAAGTGAAAAACATGTAATTAAATTCTGTACTGATAATAATAGGTGGTTTTTTCACCTATGAAATACAACACCAATGACTAGCAAATTTCTGTATGGTGATATCCGTACAAGATGGGTTTTTTTAACAAAAATGGCCTGCGACAAAGTGAAAAAAACCTAATTAAATTGTGTACGGATAATAAAAGGTGGTTTTTGCAACCCATAAAATACACCTGCGATTACTAGAAAAGTTTCTGTATCCTATTGTAAGTAAAAAGTGGGTCTTTAAACAAAACTGACCTGTGCCAAAGTGAAAAAAACCTAATTAAATCGTGTACAGATAATAAAAGGTGAGTTTTGCACCTATCAAATACACCTGCAGTTACTAGAGAAGATCTGAATCCTAATATACGTACAGGCTGCACAAAATGCAAGCTAATATTTCACCAAAAACTGGCCAAAAACTGTTAATAAAAACCCATTTCAATGCAGGGTCAAAGCAGAGTCTGGGCTGCATAATATCCGCTCGCCTTTCAGAAGCCTGCCTGCCAGCCTGTCTTTCCGTGTTTTGCCCCCCCCCCCCCCCACACCGCAGCTGTACAGCACTAGCTGCTCCATTAAAATTCTCAGCCTAAGTAATTAAAAACTGAAATTCTCTAATCTACCTATGTTCTAATGTTCACAGCTAAAAGCATAGTTGTCTGTGTGAACAAAGAGAACTGTTTCGCTGAGCTGTATTGAGAGAGACCTAGCACACGTCCTGCTCTTATGAGACACAGACACACACACTGATGCTGAACAGGACGGTCTGTTCTATGTAAAACGAGGTCATGTGATTTTTCCAGCCAATCATACACATCCCAGTCATGACGTCGCACACCTAGCTCACCCTGCTCTATTCTCTAAGCTGATTTGCTGGCCGCCAAAAAGACAGGAAGCGCAGAAAATGGCGCGATATTAATAGATTATGCGCATATTTTCAACTAAATTATCGCTTGAGCGAAAAATTCCGATCAACATAAAAACAGTGCCGATTTCAACTTTGTCGATAAAAATCGCTCAACACTACTGAAGACCTCTTTGATGACAAAATGCGGTTGGGTCAGAAAGCATGTTAAAAGATCAAGAGGCCAAAGAGGAGGATTTTGTACGCTCTGACGCCCAGTTATTGATGCTATCAGAGGAGAAGGAAGCCGGTCAATCGGCACAAATCCCGGGCGGTCGGCAACGCCTTGCAGTGCCTATTGCTTGTAGCCGCAGCTCCTGGATGCAGAATGTCAGGACAACGAAGTCACCTGTGTTGATGATGATGATGCCGACATTGCGGATCCAACGTTGTCTTTTCAGCAGAATTTGCTTGCGAGCGCTTCATCACTGGACGAGAAGGAAGACGATGCGGTAGTGTCAGTACGGGTCCCACCTCAAAAAGGGATAGGGCGTTCGCAGAAGTCCGCTGAGATGATTCCGCCACCCACGATCAGCGGAAACACCACTCCTCGCTTATCGCCATTGAAAAGGTTCAGGACCTCTCAAGCCTGGGCCTTTTACGAGCAAGCCTCTGATTCACCCAGCAATGTCATATGCCGCATTTGCCGTAAGCGCATCAGTAGAAGCAAGAATCTTAGGTGTTTAACCACCACCAACATGTCTAGTCATATGCAGCGAATGCATGAGTTGAAATGGAGGCAACACATGGCCAAAAAAGGCCACACCGATGGCGGTCTTCCCACCACTGTCACACCCTCTGTCTCTGCCTCCTCCTTCTCCACCACCACCAAGCATTTCTCAGCTGCCCATGTCTATCAGAGTCAGGATCAGAGATCAGCCTCCGCTTCAGCCTCCACCGTCGACCGAGTAACACCAGCACCACCAGAGACCCATCCTACCCATTCTCCTTCCACCAGTTTGATGACCTGCACACCATACAGCAGCCAGTCTAGCAGCCGGCCTTCTGTCTTCCAGGTTTGGGAGCAGAAGAAACACTTTAACCCAAACCATCCCAAAGCCAAAAGCCTGAATGTCGGCAATGTCAGGCTTTTGGCCTTGGAAATGTTGACTTTCTGTCTGGTGGACACAGATGGGTTCCGCCACATCATGGCCCTTGCCTGCCCCCAATACCAGATGGCGAGCAGGCATTTCTTTGCCAGAAAAGCCGTCCCTGCCCTGGCCAGCCCTGTGTCATCTAAAATTTCAAGTGCGTTGTCTGCATCTGTGTCTGTAAAAGTCCATCTGACCACCGACACATGGACTAGTAAGCACGGCCAAGCCCGATATATCTCTGTGACAGCTCACTGGGTGAACTGGGTGGATGCCTCTTCTGGTGATGGTGGCTCTCAGGGTCGGCGTACGCTCTTCAAAACCACAGGGATGGTGCAGGGTTCTTTCCCCTAAGGTCCTCTGGTGGCATCACGTGCCCAGAGAAACCAGGCCGTGTTGAAATTAATCTGTCTTGGAGACCGTCCACACACAGGTCAGGAGCTGTGGACGGCTCTCCGCAACGAGACCGAGCGCTGGCTGTGTGACAAGAACCTTGTGCCAGGCAAGGTTGTGTGCAATAACGGTCTAAATCTGCTGGCCATTCTTAAGATCGGTAGGCTGGAGCACATCCCTTGCCTGGCACATGTCATGAACCTTGTCGTCCAGAAATTTCTAAAGCCCTACCCGGGTCTGGACTGCCTGCTGAGGAAGGCTCGAGGTCTGAGTTCACACTTCCGCCGTTCGCACCCTGCTTCTTCCCGCCTGGCTGCGTTGCAGCGTTAGCTCAGCCTCCCCATCAACCATCTCATTGTTGACTTGGCAACACGCTGGAATTCCACCCTCCACATGCTCCAGCGATTGTGGCAGCAGCGCAATGCCATTACGCAGTACGAAGTGACACATGGCCTGACAAACAGCAGTGCGGACCTCGGGGTGTTTAGCCACCGAGAGTGGAGGCAGGTGAAAGAGCTCTGCACCATCCTTGCCAGTTTTGAAGATGCCACCAAAATGGTCAGTGTGGACAATGCCCTTGTCAGCATGACCATTGTGATGATCTTAGTTCTGGAACGATCGTTGGATACTCTGAAACATCAGGTCCCACCAGCGACGGAGGAGGAGACGGACACAGATGCGGACACGGAGCCTTTCTCTCCGTCGAATCCACAAGGCCCGACAGTTTCACAATTTTATCTGTCTTCATTAGGCAGTGGTTCGGGGTCCAGGGCTAGTGCAAGGCAGCGCATCAGCTCTCAGGGTGCATCATCTGAGGCAAGTCAGGGCTGTGTTGAAGCTGTGCTGTAGGAAGCGGAGGAAGAGGAGGTATTCCTGGACACCGACGTTACCGACGTCCCTGGCTTGGAAAGAGGTTGGCGCGAATTTGAGATGGAGGAGGAAGATGAGGAAGATCAGTTTGCTAGTGCCCCTCGACCCAGAGGCTTGGGAAATCAAGGCTCCATCTCTCACATGAGTGCTTGGATGCTCCATTTCCTCCAACATGATCCGCGCAAGAAGGCCATCAAAATGAACAACAGTTACTGGGTGGCCACCCTCCTTGATCCCCAATACAGAACAAAACTCAGCACTTTCCTTCCACCCACCCAAATAGAGAGTAAAATGCAGGAAATGGAGACCTTGCTGATTGATCAACTGGAGACATCTGTTTTGTCTGCTTCACGTTCTTCAAATGTCACGGTGGAACAACGTCAGCGACGTGACAAGTAGCCGTAGCGGCAGCAGCAGCAGCAGGCATTGTGGCAGAAGCCTAATGGGTGACCTCTGGCAATCTTTATTTACCACCTCACCAACGCATGTAATGAAGGGCACACATACAACACCAGAGACCAGCTTAAGATCATGGTGCACGACTATATGCGTCTCAACATCGATGTTTTTGGATGTGTTCCGGACCCAATTGACTTCTGGGTATCCGAAATGGATGAATTGCCCGAGTTCGCTCGCCACGCCATAGAGGTGTTGTCCTGCCCAGCAGTTAGCGTCATATCTGAGTGGACCTTGAGCACAGCTGGAGGAGTCATTACAGACAAACGCATCCGGCTTTCCACAGATAATGTGGATCGTTTGACTTTCATCAAGATGAATCTGGCATGGATCTCTGATGATGTTGTGGCCCCAATTGCCGAGGTCCCCGATTAGTTGCTGGTCTACTTCACATTCCTCTTCAAACAGAAATGGTCCTCTTGAAAATTGTTTTTTAAAATGAAAAGTTCTTACTGCAATTTTTCTCAGTTCCCAAAAGATCATTTTGCTGGTTTTGCGGTGTGGAGACTGTAAAAGACACCAAGGTTTCATGACATAACCGTATTCCATTTTCTCACTTTATCTTTAAAATTTTTCACATTTTCAATGGTTTTGGGGTCATGTTGCTGTGAGATACAGCTATAATTATGGTACTTTGGAACAGAAATGTGGCTTCTAAGTGGCATTTCTCCCTCACAATTTTTAAAAGTGGATGGGAAGTCATTTTTATAATTTTTTGGGGTCATATTGCTGTGAGATAAAGCTATAGTCATGGTCCTTTGGAACAGACATGTGGCTTCTAAGTTGCATTTCTCCCTCACAATTTTTAACAGTGGCTGAGAAGTCATTTTTATCATTTTTTGGGGTCATGTTACTGTGAAATAAAGCTATAATCATGGTCCTTTGGAACAGAAATGGGCATTGTAAGTAGCATTTCTCCCTCTCAATTTTTAACAGTGGCTGAGAAGTCATTTTTATAATTTTTTGGGTCATGATGCTTTGAAATGCAGCAATACTACAAGTCATATTCTAAAAATTTTTGTTTATAACAGAAATTTGTTCTTCACAATTGTCAAAAGTGGCTCAAGTGTCATGTTTTGAATTTTTGGGGGCATGTTGCTGTGAAATGCAGCTATACTACAGGTCCTATTGTAAAAAATGTGGTTTCTAACAGACATTTGTTCTTCACAATTGTCAAGAGTGGCTCAAGGGTCATGCTTTGAATTTTTTGGGGCATGTTGCTGTGAAATGGAGCTATACTACAGGTCATATAATAACAAATGTGGTTTCTAACAGACATTTGTTCTTCACAATTGTCAAGAGTGGCTCAAGGGTGATGGTGCTGTCAGAAACAGGAATAGGTAGGACACTGTTAATGGACACATATTGCAAAATGACTTGTTGTTGCAAGATCTTTAACATAGCTAGTAATCCCTGTAGCGACACAACCCATTTAATACAATTTAAGAAAAAGAGAAACAAATACGTGGTGGGATTCCATCCTATTTTAAAAATGTGTTTTCTAGAATTAAACTACTAAAAAACTGGCATGTACAAAATAGCTGATACAAATATTCCTCTGAATTGTACAAGGGAGGTACAGGAAGACTTGAACAGATGTAGGTTACCCAGGACCGGGATAGTCAATGTCCAGTTCTACTAAAATGGTGGTTGAAAGAATCCTTTTTCCGGCAGTTTTTAAATCTGGGGGTCATGCAGGTTTGGAGCTCATGCTGTGGCGCAGGACAGGGATAGTCAATGTCCAGTTCAACTAAAATGGTGGTTGAAAGACTCCTTTTTCCGTCACTTTTTAATCTTTCGGTCAGACAGGTGTAAGGCTCATGCTGCATTCCAGGACAGGGATAGTCAATGTCCAGTTCAAGTAAAATGATTGTTCAGATCATACTGCCTTCTGACACTTTTTAATTTGTGGGTCATGCAGGTTTAAGGGTCATGCTGTGGTACAAGACAGGGATAGTGAACTGTCTGTGACCTGTGACTTTTTTCTGTGGCTTTTATAACCGAAGTGTGTTGCCTAAGATGTAGCATGTATCCATTTGTCTGTTGTGGATATTAATTCCAGCTTCTCCAGCCCTGTTTGGGTGTAAGAATGAAGGTGTTGTTCCTCTCCCATAGACTTTAATGGTCATCGGCGATAATCTTTATCGACTATCGGAAATCGTCTTGATAATTGACTATATCGACTATCGAACCGATGATGATAGTCGACGTAATCGCTCATTACTAGTCAGCATTGCTGACTCATCATTAACTGAGCACTTATGAAATATTCTAGATGTCGCAGGATTCAGTCAGCTTGTATCCAGGGAACAAGTTTTATCCCTTATATGCAGTCTGTCTGCTGCCTGCAAGACTTGGCATCCATGAAATATTGACATATAATTTTTGACTATGTCCCAATAATAGAAAAATATGAGTGTGCCTAATGCTTTACACTAAATGGGAGACATTTCTAATACTGAGAGGCCATTGACATCTCATTTATAACTATGTCCTTGTCTACCATTGAGATGCCATGAAAAACAGCGCTAATATAGTCTTATTAGGACTACATTTGTTCTTTATTTGCCATTATTCTTCTTTGCTATATTTTTTCTATTGGGATGATTTGCTGTATGCCCAATGGCTATTGACCACTAGGCAGTCCTGAAATAGCATTTACGGAAATCGCAATATCTGATCCATAGTAACTGATATGGTTCTGTGGCTTACACAGGGGAAGAGGGGCACCATTTTCCTTATGTGTCTAAGCACCAAAATCCCTTGTCCCGGCTCTGACAGCACCTCTGCTACTGAAGTTTCATCCACAGAAAAGGCTTTAATTTTCACAACAGTATCAGTATTAGATCTTAGCTGGTTGGCAAATGCTTGCCTTTTCAAATGAGTCCCATTGTCTGCTTCATTGAATGGATGGATGTTGGTGTGTCAGGTGAGAAGCATTATTGCTGGAAATAAACAAGCTGTTGTTAGCAATATTATGATCTAGGGAATATTTTTTGGCATTAACTGAGAACACTCATCCATGTGGAAGGCATCAGAAGAGATCACACAGGTCTGTAGCTATAGTGACCAGTGCTGGCAGCCTATCAGGAGAGATTGAACAGGTCTTTAGCTATAGTGACCAGTGCTGGCAGCCTATCAGGAGAAATTGAAAAGGTCTGTAGCTATAGCGACCCGAGGAGCTGATGCAGCCCATATAAGAGGGGATATCTAGGAATAGGTAGGACACTGTTAATCGACATATATTGCAAAGTGACTTGTTTTTGCAAGATCTTTAACATAAAAAGCAATTCATGTAATGAGAAAACCCCTTTAAGGCCTTTTCAGGCACCAGGTACTTAATGGATTAACGCCATTTTTCTTTACTAAATAAAGTGTTTTTTATTGGGGAAACTAGTTTTGTGCAGATTTTTTTTCTTTCGGCATCTACTTTATTTTTTTAAATCCCAATCTGTGATTAGGATTTTGTGGAATCTCATGGGCACAGGATGGCTTACCACATGCTGCATCATATAACAGCTGTATATGATCAGCCACCCTGTGCCCCCAGGACATGCAGCAGCAGTCTCTATAACCTCTGTGCTGCTGTGTGGCTGGGGGCACAGCATGAGGCTGTTATATGATGCAGTATGTGTTCAGCCATCCTGACCCGGTTCACTGCCCCAGTAGAGCCCCTGTACCTTCTTCTGCTGTGCTGAGTCGGGTCCCAGTCCCAGAGGACTTTGCTGCAGTTTGAAGTCAGTGACTGTGGCCACAGCGAGGTAACCGGAGACAGCCGGGAGGTGAGGGGGAGGGAGATGTCTTGAGGGGGAGCAGAAGGAGCATCAAGGAGATTGAGTTTACACTTCCCGGCGGGGGAGGAGACGGACGGGAGGGGCGGACATGCTGCAGCCCTGCTCTCATATCAGCTCCTTAGTTACTGCCGCGCAGGCAGGACAGGAATTAAGGCAAAGACACAACAGCCTCTGCTGTTTTTAAGTGATAGGCGACATGCCTCTGTTTATACTGACTACTGGCAGGGCCCCTGATCTCAGGGGGCCCCTGGGCAGTGACCTACCTGGCCCAATGGGAGAGACAGCCCTGTACATGCGTCGGAGATTTCGAATGTGGTGCGTCCCTCACCAGAACGCCCACAGAACGCCCCTTTATGTTAGGCGCATATGAAAGTAGCGAAGCTTGTGCCTAACAGCACATTCCGACAGCGGAGCCGGCACAGTGAGGCGCAGTATACGCCTGAAAACAGGCGAAAAGCCCGATCATACATGTCACCCTAGATATTTTATTTTGTATCCCCTTTAGAATTAGGCACAGTCTGTTATGCACCATTCCACACCTATGTGCATGTCATTATAGTACAAAGCACCTGATGCCTGACCTTGGTGTAGTAAAAACAATGCAACACATGAATCACTGCGAATTTACATTGAGATTTTCAGCTGAACAAATTGGGGTGTATGTATAAAAACTGTCTACCACTGAGACTCTCTGTGTTTCCCATAGTAACCAATCAGAGCTCAGCTTTTATTTTTCTAGTGCACTATATGAAATGAAGCTTGGATTGGCTGCTAAGGGCAACAAAACCAGTCTTATTGCTAGACCGTTTTCATCAGAGGCATAACTTGAAGCTTCTAGGCCCTAGTGCATAAAGTGAAATGGGCCCCCCAGCTGCCATGTGCCACTTACAATGCTAATGTTTCCTTATGTAGCAGAAGGGTTTTTGGGCCCCTCAAATGTTCGGGGCCCGGGCAGCAACTGCTACCCCGCACCCCTTAGCTAAAACCCATGTTTTTCATACAAAAACCCTTTTTGTATAGAAAGTGGTTGCACATAATCTCCTATGTGTAACCTTGCCCTTATGAAAGAGAGAACACGATAGTGGCAAAACATGTTAAAATTTGGGAAAATTAACTTTTTAATAATTTTAATATATAAAATTATCACTTCCCTTTCCGCAGTACAATATAGCGTAAAAAGTGTATGGGGTAAAATTTTTCAGACTACTTTAACAGGGAATTTCAGTAACATTTTATAACATAAGACATGTAAAGACTGTCACAAAATACTGAAAACGTTCTATTTTCGAAAAGATTTTGATCAGTCTACTAATGGCAAATTTTCCCCTTCAAAAAAATTTTCTGCAACGGAGATGTATTTTTAATGAAAGTTTGACGATTATTACCAAAGTTGAAATCGCAGGGATTTACGTTGATCGGATTTTAATCACGCATAATTTAGGTTAAAATCGTGCAAATCTATTAATATCGGCCCTTTTTTGGGGCTTCCGTCATTTTTTGGGGGCCCCCAAATCACTTTAAAAATAACAGGGGGACTGGATGTTTTGGTTGCATTGGGTGGAAAAAATCCCAAAACCTCGTTTTACAAGAACAGCCCTTCCGTTCATGATCATGTGTTCAGCGCTCATACAGTAGGACGTGGCTCTCCTGTGTCCAAACACTCACGAAATTTTTTTTATTTTTTTACAAGACAGCTCACTTTTTGCTTGATCCTTAGAAGTTAGTAAGATCAGAGATTTGCAGTTTTTTTGGTAGTTAGGCAGGTTTGAAAGGAGCATCTACCGCTGTAAAGTCATGGGGGGGGTGTGGGGGGGTTCCCGCCGAACCAGACAAACCTATAAAGGGTACGGAAAATTGTACAGCCAAAAATTGGTTTAGACATTGCATTGCCTTTTATTTGGATAAGATCTTTTCTAGTAACTGCAGGTCATTTTTTAGGTGCAAAACTCCACTTTTAATTATCATATACATTTCAGATAGGTGTTCTTTTTTCAATTTTGCCCAGTCCGCTTTATTGATATAACCACCTTGCAGTTAAATTTGAATACAGAAATTTTGTAGTCACCACAAGTTGATAGGTGCCAAAAAATACCTTTTATTATCCCGTATACATTTCAGATACGTGTTTTTTTTCACTGTGGCGCAGGCCAGCTGTGTTGATTGAGCCACCTTGCAGTTAAATTTGAATCCACAACTTTGTAGTCACCACAGGGTAAATGATAGGGGCCAAAAATACATTTTTATCCGTATACATTTCGACAGGTTTTTTTTTCACTTTTGGGCAGTCCAAGCTTGTTGATAATCTACTTTGCAGTTAAATTTAATACAGCAATTTTGTAGTCACCACAGGTGAAATTGATAGTGCCAAAAAATACCTTTTATTATCCTGATACATTTCAGATACGTGTTTTTTTTCACTTTTGGCAGCCACTGTGTTGATAGGCCACCTTGCAGTTAAATTTAATCCAGCAACTTTGTATCACCACAGGTGTAAATGATAGGTGCCAAAAATACCTTTATTATCGTAAACATTCAGACAGGTGTTTTTTTTTCACTTTTGGTCAGTCAGCTTTGTTCATAGAGCTACTTTGCAGTTAAAATTTTAATAAAGCAATTTAGTAGTCACCACAGGTGAATTGAAGGTTCCAAAAAATACCTTTTTTTATCCCCTATACATTTCAACAGGTGTTTTTTTCACTTTTGGTCAGTCAAGCTTTGTTGATAGATCTACTTTGCAGTTAAATGTTGAATACAGCAATTTTGTAGTCCCCCACAGTGAATTATAGGTGCCAAAAAAAGCTTTTATTATCCGTATACATTTCAGATACGTGTTTTTTTCACTTTGGACAGGCCAGCTTTGTTGATAGAGCCACCTTGCAGTTAAATTTGAATCCAGCAATTTTGTTTTGATTTGAGGGATATGAGAATAAGCGTGATTTTTCCTCTTTTAATAAGAGACTTTCCAAAAACCCTTCCCCCACCTTCTCAAATTTTTACTTTCTGAACATTGAGCGAAATTCAGGTGGTAAGGAGCAAAGAGGGGGGGGGAAAAAAGGGTAGAGGTACGAGAAAGGGGGCCCCTTCCCAGTGCGGGCGACAACACCATGCCACAATCGCATTTGCAGACCATCAGGCCTGTCATCGCTGGTCAGGGCCCCTGGAATCCATAACTAACAGGGTCCCCAATTGTTTCTCAGGGGTTAATGCAACCGCACCAGCACCCTTACCTCCTTTCATCCCCCCAGCCCCACGCCACAAATTCGCATCACACATCAATCCCCCAACATGAAGCGAAGGCACCCCAAAATATCAACTCGTGTCCCCCACTGGGGAAAACCCTTTTTCTAAGACCTCTTTGATGACAAAAATGCGGTTGGGCAAAGGCAGTTTTAAAAAACAAAGGCCAAAGAGATGATTTTTTCTGCTATTTGGGCCCCTTACTGACCCTCAAAGAGGAAAGGAAGCCCGGGCAAACGGGGAAAAAACCCGGGCGGTCGCAAAGCCCCGCAGTCCCCTTGCTTGTACCCGCACTCCTGATCAAAAGTCAGACACCAAGTCACCTTGTTAGATGATATGAGACATTGCAGAACCAACGGGTCTTTTCGCAGAATTTGCTTGGAGCGCTTCACACTGGACAGGGGGAAACGATGGGTAGGTATACGGGTCCCCCTCAAAAAGGGAGAGGGGGGTCGCAGAAGTCCCGTTGATTCCCCACCACGGTAACGGAAACCCCGCTCCCCCCCCTTATGCCGCAAAAAGGGCCAGGACCCTCAACCTGGGCCTTCTTTTAGCAAGCCCCTGATTTCCCCCCACGTGTCAAATCCGCCTTTGCTGAAAAAGCTAAGTAAGGGAAACTTTGGTGTTTAAAAACCCCCCCAAAATTTTTCACATCACGAATGCATGATTGAAATGGGGGCAACACTTTTGGGCCAAAAAAGGGGCCCGAAAACCCACGCCGGGGCCCCCAAACACTTAAACCCCCTTCCCGCCCCCTCCCCCCCACCACCAAAAGTTCCTCAGCGCCCCTTCCTCAGAGTCATGCAGGATCCCCCGCTTCAGCCTCCACCGTCGCCCGGGGACCACCAGCCCCCCCAGAGACCCATCCCTACCCCTTCTCCTTCCGCCAGTTTGATGACCTGCACGCCGTACAGCGGCCAGTCTAGCAGCCAGCCTTCTGTCTTCCAGGTTTGGGAGCAGAAGAAACACTTTAACCCAAACCATCCCAAATAAACTACGACAAATAAGGGAATATAAGTGTTTAAAGAAATTCCCCAATAATATATATGAAAAATCCAATATCCTAACCAACATATGTCATGTATTAAAACTTCACTTTTAATGATAATCTCTAAAAAATGAGGAGAAAAAGAAAAATAACATATAACTTAACCTACAAAAAAATTCTAGCTCACCCTAAAGACACACAGGGAGTGCGCCCCGAAAAGGGCGGCCCTGTCCGGAACCTACACCCTATATATATAAAGCCCTAACACTAAAAATGTCCTGACATGTTTCTATGTCCCTCACAACACTTCATCAGGAGCCTTAGTATGGAACATATAAAAGTGCGGGGCAAAAGTGGTCCAGAATAAATAAAAGACCAAAAAACTCAGGTCCTATACTACAGAATTTGTCTAAATGGTTGATTCACCGAGTATATGGAGGATTAATAGTCATTCCACCAAAAATAAAGAGGACAGTGGTATGGTGTCCACTGCAGACCTCTATATAAACAAAGGAGATCAAAAAAGCGTTGGAAAAGTGGTATGGTATCCACTCGACTCCTTAGAGATAATAAATGCGGCAAAAGTTCCCAGCAACGTGTCAATTGAAGTATATATGTATATATAACACTGTCCCAACAAGGACCCCAAATTTTTCGCCTCACAGATCAAAGAGGTATTTCCTGTATACCAATTGCTACCAATTCCCTCTTGAGGTGGGACAGCAGTCATCCTGTCCCTCTCAAGAGGGGAATCCCCAAAGGCCAATACTTACGTTTGAGGAGAAATTGTTCTACCCTATTGGAATTTAAAAATCAATCTAGGGACTTGAGGAAGCGTTTTCTTGATAGAGGCTATCCGGATGGGGTCCTTAGAGAAGCCTATAGGAATGCTCTACAACAACCAAGAAGCACACTCTTGATTCCTAAGAGTGATTCGAGTAAAGAAACTGGGGGCATCTTCCGCCTAATTGGGGACTTTGATGGAGCGGCTGCTCCTGTTCGGAAGATAATCTCAAAGAATTGGGAAATCCTCAAGCTGGATTCAGACCTGAGGAAGGTGATAGGGGAATATCCCCATATCACCTATCGTAAGGGTAAGAGCATTCGGGACTTTTTAGTCCATAGCCATTTTGAAAGTAATTTGAGCCCTAGAACTTGGCTTAATCAACCTGTCCTGGGATGTTTCAGATGTAGTGGTTGCGTTGCGTGGGAATTTCTGGAAACCGGAAAAAAAATTCACAGCAACGTGCTTAACAGGGATTTCCAGATTGGCCAATTCATAAATTTGCAAAAAAAAGGGGGGGGGTTATTATAAAATAAATTTAAAACTGGGGTCTGGAATAATTGAAAGACCATCAAGAATTTTGGCGTGTGGGTGAGCATGTGAATGAATCAAGCAGGGAAAGGAACCCCAAATTGCAAAACAATACACTCCCCGGGCCACTTTTTTAGGTACACCTGCAGAAGGGGTTGGCCCCCCTTTTTGCCTTCAAACTGCCTCAATTCTTGGGGGCATAGATTAACAAGGTGCGGAACATTCCTCAAATTTGGTCCAATTGACATTGGCATACACTTGCCGCAATTGCCCGGCTGCACATCCATGATGCAATCCCCCTTTTCCACCCATCCCAAAGAGCCTATTGGGATTAGACTGTGACGTGGGGGCCTTTTGAGTACAGTGAACTCATTGTCATTTCAAGAAACCATCTGAGATATACCAGCTTTATAACAGGGGCGCTTTTCCTGCTGAAAGACCATCAATTTGGGGGAAACTTTGGGGCATAAAGGGAAGGGACATGGTCACAACAATCTCAGGTAGGCTGTGGCTTGCAACGGTCCCCAAAATTTGGTACCAAGGGCCCAAAGATCCAAAAAATACCCCCACCCATAAAACCCCCACCACCCCACCCGAACCGTTGATACAAGCAGGATGGACCTGTTTTCATTTGTTACGCCAAATTTCTCCTCCCATCCGAAGTCGCAGCAAAAGGAGACTCATCAACCGGGCAACTTTTTTTCCAAATCTTCTACGCCCAAATTTACATGAGCTTGGGCAAATTGGAGCCTCATTTCCTGTTTTTCTTAGCTAAAGGATGGCCCCCCGGGTTGGTCTTCTGCTGCTGTACCCACTCCTAAAAGTTCGCCTACTGTCGTTCAGAGATGCTTTCGCTACCTTGGTTGAACGGGGGGGCTATTTAGTCACTGTTGCCTTTCTATCAGCTCAAACCCATCTCCCATTCTCCTTTGCCCTCTGCATCAACAAGGCATTTCCGCCCCAAAGGACGCCGCTCACTTTGTTTTTTTTTTTTCGACCTTTTCCCTCTGTAAACCCTAGAGATGGTTGGCGTGAAAATCCCGGGAACAGCATTTCTGAAATACCAACCCACCCTTTTCGGGCACCAACAACCATGCCACTTCAAAGGCACTCAAATCACCTTTCTTCCCCAACGATCTCTTTTTTAACCGGGAATTTGTCTTGACCATTCTACATGCCTAAATCACTATTTTGCCCATTGATTGGCTGATTAAAATTAAGTTTAACCCACATTGGACAGGGGTACCTAAAAAGGGCCGGGATGGGGATGTAACAACTGGGGGTATTTTAAAAGTGTCAAGTTTTTTGGGGGTTTACAAATTTTTCCCCCCATTCGGGGGGGCAACTGGGATAGGTTCTGCTTCAGAGGAAACCCAGTGGGAATTTTTAAACCAAAACGCTCCCCACAAGGGCTGAATGAAAGTTTTTGGATTTTTTCTGTTTCATTTGAAAAACCCTTTTTTCCGCTTTTACCTTTCCCATTTACTATTGTTCCTGACTGTTAGTTTTAATTAACCTTGCTTCCGTCTTTCAGTCTTATCCCCTTACTACTTTTTCCCGACGTCATGTTTAAAACCTTTTTTTGTCCTTTTGTAAACTTGGCGCAGCATAACTTCTGCTGCCTCTGTGTCTCGGCGCCGGTTTGTTATCGTCGGTTGGGCCGGGGTTTCAGGTCAGCTTTCAGTCATGTACCGGCTGCGGCGCCGAACCCCAAGCGGGGGCGCGCTTGGCGCTCCGGACCGCACTTATTGCCGCTGTGCAGCTTGTGACTGCAGCTGCCCCCCTTCCGGGAAAAAGAGGATCCCACCATAGGGCGTTTGGGGATCATCTTCTGGAGGATCTCCAATAATGCGCTGCTCATTTTAACGGGGTCGGTTGTGATTTTATATAAAACCGCGGATAAACATTTTTTTTTTTCAATAACCACTTGGGGTTTTGTTATCTCTATCTACAGGACTTGTGTGGATTTGGGTTGGTATCTTTTGACAGGAACTGTTTTTCTCTATGACACTTGTGGAAACCGGGCATAGGGGAGGATGTATCCTTTCATGTTTTAAAAACCATGTATGGATCCCCAAAACCAGTGTTTATATTGAGAGTAGTTTCTTCGACTGGGAACATCTTTTTTAGACACCTGGGAATTCATTGTATATTTGGATGTATTCATTACTTTTTAAATACCGGATGGATGGTTTTTTATATACCCTGTTTAGGTTTTTAGCGATTTTATCGACAAAGTTGAAATCGGGAAGTTTTTTATGGTTCAAATTTTCCCGATCATGCTAAATTTAAGGTTAAAATCGAGCATCAACTATTAAATCGCGCCTTTTTGGGCGCTTTTCCCTTTAATTTTGGCGGCCCGCAAATCAGATTACAAATAAGCAGGTGAGATGTGTGTCGACCATGACTGGATTTTATGGTTGCGATTGGCTTGAAAAATCACA
>JAODAL010040038.1:0-37357 GCA_025379985.1 Phyllomedusa bahiana
AATAAGGAGTTTGTTCAAAAAGTAGGACTAAGATATTTTGTCCAAATCTGCAGGACGATGTTGCGGGAGAATCACATGGGGGTTTGGGACCCCCAGAAGGAAAAAAAAAGGGAAAAGAAAACGACTCATCTAGAAACTTTACCGTGAGCACAAAATGTCCCTTTATTGTAACACTATGTGTGTGCAAATTTTAATGTTTATTTCAATAATGGGTGGTGGTATTACTCAATCTCTGTACATGATGAATGTGGTCAGGTGTGGTGGTATTTTTCATCACTTTTGGGGTGGTGATATGTGGTCAGGTGTGGTGGTATTATTCATCACTATTGGTGGTGAAGGGGCTGGTGGGGTGGTATTTTCTCCTTTGGGTGGTAATTGGCATGGTTGGTGATTTTATTCAGTCACTATGGGGTGTTAAAAAGGGGTCATGGTGTGGGGGTATTTTCATCACTATGTGGTTTGATAGGGTCTGGTGTGTGGATTATTCATCACTAGTGGTGTTGATAGGGTCAGGGGGGGTATATTTTCATTCACATGTGTTTGATATGGGGTCGGTTGGATATTTTTCATTCACTATTTTGGGGTTATATGTGGTCATGGGAGGGGTATTATTCGTCACTAGTGGGGGTTGATATGGTCAGGGTGTGGTGGTATTATGCAGTCACTATGGGGTGGTGATATGTGGCAGGGTGGGGTTGCATTATTCATCACTATGTTGTTGATATGGGGGCAGGTGTGGTGTATTATTCATCACTATGGGGTTGTTGATATTGGTCATGGTGTGGAGTATTATTCATTCACTGTGTTGGTTATAGTGGCAGGGTGGGGTGGTATTATTCATCACTATGGGTGACTGGAGTCATGCTTTTTCAGGAGTCAATCGTCCCAAAATATAAATAATTTGGTCCTTAGTTCTGCATCAAAGAGAAAGAGGAATTGGTCCGGCCAGTGCTACTCCCCTTACCTTAAACCCATCACATGAGGATGAATTGAGACATGGAGCGGTAAAGCGCTCCTAGGGGAAAAGTTTCTGCTCCCAGGGCAAACAGATTTCAGAAAAATTTTTTCCCTGCTTTCAAAGAAGTAGAAGATTTCAAGATTCATCAAAACGATGTGGCTGAGGCAATTCCTTTATCCCGACATTGTAGAGATTGCCCCTGTGGTCACCTTTTTTCCCCCAACCCAATAGTGTAAAGGGGGCGTTCCTATCCTGGAAATAATGAATCAGATTAGGTCACAATCGGGATCTGATGGAGCAATCAATTTCTCAAAAAAATTAAAACCCCAAAAATGTTCCTGCAGTTTTTTGTATATTTTCCCAAATTTTTTTGTGTCCAAAATCAATCCAATAATAAAAATTTTTACATGGGCAACAAAATGTTAAAAAGTTTTGAACTTGGGACTTTTTAGGCTCCATTTCACCTCCACTCAGCTTTTTACGGGGCTACTGAATTTTTTAACATCACTTTCGATCTTATACATAATTTGACTTCAATATTTTGCATCGCTTTTTCTGCAATTCTCTCCTGTAAATGCATTTTACTGTTTTTCTCCTAAAAATCAAATGTTCATTGTATTTTTTTGTTAGTATTTTTGGGAAAACCCCCTTTGGTTTTTTAGCATTGCCCGAAACCCCGGGGGTCTAAATCAGATTTAAACACATCTTTACCAAAATCTGTCCCAGGGCCTTCTCACATTCCCAATGTTGGTGCAGACTGGACTTGATCAAATACGCTTTTTCTTCACAATGTTTAAAAAATCAAAAAATTTTTACCCTTTTCTTGTCAGGTCTGTTTTTACTAATAGCGATTATTGTATCAAAGGTGTTAAACAGCCATGTTTCCATTTTTTTTACAGTAAAGTTATCACTTAAACATGCCCGTGTAAGGAGTCAGGCTCCAGGGTTTGGGGAAAATTTAGGAGTTTGGCTTTGGCTTGCTGAATCCAAGCCCCGTATTTTTCAGTCACCTTGTGGTGGTAATAGGTCATGGGTTGTGGGATTATTCATACTAAAATTGGGGGGAACACTGTGTTGCGGTATTGGTCTAATTTTGTACCGTATAAACAAAGAAAGCCCCGGGCTTCGCACACAAAATGTGCTGAAAGAGCCTTCCTTGGCTTACACCAAGCACCGCGCGTCGGGGGCGCCATGGCCCGGGCCCGGCGCGATTTCTCACTTTTGCCTCCTTTGGGACGCAAAGCTGAATCTCGAGTTACCCATCAGTGTCCGGACACTGCCATGGCCCAGATGCTGGAAGGGAACTCTTCAACTGTATGCCACTCCTCTGCAGTAGGACTCCGGAAAGCCGCAAGCAGACTTGGGGTACGTTCACACTGCTTATTTGTAAGCGTAATTGCACGCGTATTTCGCTATGCATTGCGCTTTATACGCCGAAATTACGGTAGTTCATGGTTCTCATAGAGAACTATGAATTACGATCGTATTGTATGCCGGGGGAAAGAAGTGACATGCCACCCCCGTGCTTTGGAATTACGCGCCCCAGTATGCTGTGTAAACATACCCTTACGGTCTATCTGAGTATCCGGCACAGACAACATGCTATGTCATCACGCTGCCTGCATGGTCAGAAGACGGAGCGCAGGGAGAGCCTCAGAGCAGCGGGGAAAGGTGAGTACTTTTTTATTTTTGTTTCTAAAAACCCTGCCTATGGGGGAGGTATACTTGCATCTACCTGCCTATGGAGGACATATACCTGCCTATAGCTACCTATGGGAGACATTAAACTTCCTATAGGGGCAGTAAACTGCCTAGGGGGGGCATATACCTGCCTATGGGGGACAATAAACTGCCTATACATGTCTATGGGGGACATTAAACTGCCTATACCTGCCTATGGGGGACATATACCTGCCTATAAGGGACATTAAACTGCCTATACCAGCCTTTGGGGGACATATACCTGCCTATACGTGTCTATGGGGGACATATACCTGCCTATGGGGGGCATTAAACTGCCTATGGGGGCCATTAAACTGCCTGTACCTACCTATGGGGGACATATACCTGCCTATGGGGGACATTAAACTGCCTAAACCTGCCTATGGGGGACATATATCTGCCTATGGAGGACATTAAACTGCCTAAACCTGCCTATGGGGGACATTAAACTGCCTATACCTGCCTATGGGTGGCATTAAACTGCCTATACCTGCCTATGGGGGGCATTAAACTGCCTATAACCTGCCTATGGGGGATATTAAACTGCCTATACGTGCCTATCGGGGAGATTAAACTGCCTATACCTGCCTATGGGGGAGATTAAACTGCCTATACCTGCCTATGGGTGGCATTAAACTGCCTATACCTGCCTATGGGGTACACTAAACTGCCTATACCCGGCTATGGTGGAGATTAAACTGCCTATACTTGCCTATGGGGGAGATTAAACTGCCTATACTTGCCTATGGGGGAGATTAAACTGCCTATACTTGCCTATGGGGGAGATTAAACTGCCTATACTTGCCTATGGGGGAGACTAAACCGCCTATTTCTACCGAGGGGGGCATATACCTGTCTATGGGGGACATTAAACTGCCTATACCTGCCTATGGGGGACAAATACCTGCCTATGGGGGCACATTAAACTGCCTATACCTGACTATGGGGGACATATACCTGCCTATATCTGCCAATGGGGACATATACCTACCTATGGGGGACATTAAACTGCCTATACCTGACTATGGGGGACATATACCTGCCTATGGGGGGACATTAAACTGCCTATACCTGCCTATGGGGGACATATACCTGCCTATGGGGGGGGGGGACATTAAACTGCCTATACCTGCCTATGCGGGACATATATCTGCCTATGGAGGACATTAAAAAGAACCTGTCACATAGATTATGCCCCCCTTGCTGATGGCAGAACAAGCTAGTGTCAGACATGCTGTTTCCAGCGCCGCGTCCCTTATTCTGTAAGATGCTGTAGTTTTCGTGTGTTTAATGCTCTAATCTGCAGTTTTCAGCCAGAAGCGTCATTCGAAGAGTCATTTAAAGAGTTAGTTGTTTTTCAAACCCCGCCCACCAAAGGCTAGCCCCGCCCACCTCAACTGATAAACCTATTACTTTGAATAGGTAGAAACATGGGAATAACTGTCAGTGGGCGGGGCTAGCCTTTGGTGGACAGGGCTAACACTCATGAATAAAGTTTGAGGAGTAAATGCGCTAAAACTACAGCATCTTACAGAATAAGGGGCACAGTGCTGGAAACAGCAGGTCTGACACTAGCTTGTGCTGCCCCCATATACTGACCGCTGACCCCATATACTGATACTACTTACTAAATGACATGTCACTTTTCTCCCCACGCGTCGTATTGTGCGAGCAGGGAGAGGAGGCGTAATCCATAGTTCTCATAGAGAACTGTGGAATACTGTAATGACTGGGGTGCATTTAGCTCGTATTAGAGTGCAGTACACCGCGAAATATGTGCGAAATGTGCCCCAATTTAAGCCATGTGAACATAGCCTTTATGTTCCCCACAGGTATTCTGCTGCAGCTGGGCGAGGGAGACACCACATCGGTCTGTATAAGTTGAAGCAAGACCGGGCGGGACACCGTACAGGTGGCGGTCAGCGAGGCAAAGTGGGCCCCTAGAATTAACTCCTCTGCTGGGCCCTAGGCACCCCAGTCCCACATTGAAAGGGGTTATCCAGGTCTGTCTCTACCAATTAGGGCTGCTGTGGTCACACAAACATACACAAATAAAAGACTGGCCTTTGTCCTCAGCTCCGTTCCTGCGACATCGGTGCCAGTGCTCTCCCCGGGGTCAGACTATCACCAGTGCAGCGGTCCAGTGCCCCTGCCGAGCGAGGTCATCAGGCTGCAGCCAATCAGAGGTGACAATCTGACAATTTATTGGAAGAGCTGGACCCCCGTTAGTCTGGAGTTTACACTGTGAACCTGACAGGAGTGGTGGCGCTCTGTACGCGCTGCAGACTATGTCAGAGATATACAGCACAGCAGCCTCCTAGCGGATACACTCTACTCCCAATGACTATCTCTGTACCGCGCTGCAGACTATGTCAGAGATATACGCCAGCAACCTCCTAGCGGATACACTCTACTCCCAATAACTATCTCGTACCGCACTGCAGACTATGTCAGAGATATACAGCACAGCAGCCTCCTAGCGGATACGCTCTACTCCCAATAACTATCTCTGTACCGCGCTGCAGACTATGTCACAGATATACAGCACAGCAGCCTCCTAGCGGATACACTCTACTCCCAATAACTATCTCTGTACCGCGCTGTAGACTATGTCAGAGATAGTCTACAGCACAGCAGCCTCCTAGCGGATACACTCTACTCCCAATAACTATCTCTGTACCGCACTGCAGACTATGTCAGAGATATACAGCACAGCAGCCTCCTAGCGGATACACTCTACTCCCAATTACTATCTCTGTTCGCGCTGCAGACTGTCACAGATATACAGCACAGCAGCCTCCTAGCGGATACACTCTACTCCCAATGAATATCTCTGTACTGCGCTGCAGACTATGTCCCAGATATACAGCAAAAGCAGCCTCCTAGCGGAACACTCTACTCCCAATGGGCTATCTCTGTACGCGCTGCATACTATGTCAGAGATATCCAGCACATCAGCCTCCCCGCGGATACTCTCTACTCCCAATAAGTATCTCTGTACGCGCTGCAGACTGTCACAGATATACAGCACAGCAGCCTCCTAGCGGATACACTCTACTCCCAATAACTATCTCTGTACCGCGCTGCAGACTATGTCCCAGATATTTCAGCACAGCAGCCTCCTAGCGGATACACTCTACTCCCAATAAGTATCTCTGTACGCGCTGCAGACTATGTCACAGATATACAGCACAGCAGCCTCCTAGCGGATACACTCTACTCCCGATAACTATCTCTGTACGCCCTGCAGACTATTTCCCAGTAATACAGCACAGCAGCCTCCGAGCGGATAAAACTCTACCCCCCAATGACTATCTCTGTACGCGCTGCAGACTATGTCACAGATATACAGCACCCGCAAACCTCCTAGCGGATACACTCTACTCCCAATGACTATCTCTGTACCGCGCCGCAGACTATGTCAAAAGATATACAGCACAGCAGCCTCCTAGCGAATACACCCCTACCCAATGACTATCTCTGTACGGCGCCGCAGACTATGTCACAGATATACAGCACAGCAGCCTCCTAGCGGATACACTCTACTCCCAATTACTATCTCTGTACCGCGATGAAGACTATGACAGAGAAATACAGCTCAGCAGCCTCCTAGAGGATACACTCTACTCCCAATAACGATCTCTGTACCGCGCTGTAGACTAGTCAGAGATATACAGGCACAGCAGCCTCCTAGCGGATACACTCTACTCCCCAAAGACGATCTCTGTACCACGCTACAGAATAAAGTCAGAGATATAAAAGCACAGCCCGCCTCCTAGCGGATACACTCTACTCCCAAAGACTATCTCTGTACCGCGCTGAGACTATGTCACAGATATACAGCACAGCAGCCTCCTAGCTGATACACTCTTCTCCCAATGAATATCTCTGTACCGCGCTGCAGACTATGTCACAGATATACAGCACAGCAGCCTCCTAGCGGATACACTCTACTCCCAATGATTATCTCTGTACCGCGCTGCAGACTATGTCACAGATATACAGCACAGCAGCCTCCTAGCGGATACACTCTACTCCCAATAACTATCTCAGAACCGCACTGCAGACTAAGACACAGATATACAGCACAGCAGCCTCCTAGCGGATACACTCTACTCCCAATGATTATCTCTGTACCGCATGCAGACTATGTCACAGATATACAGCACAGCAGCCTCTAGCGGATACACTCTACTCCCAATGATTATCTCTGTACCGCGCTGCAGACTATGTCACAGATATACAGCACAGCAGCCTCCTAGCGGATACACTCTACTCCCAATAACTCTCTCCGTACCTCTCTGCTGACTATGTCACAGATATACAGCACAGCAGCCTCCTAGCGGATACACTCTACTCCCAATGACTATCTCTGTACCGCGCTGCAGACTATGTCAGAGATATACAGCACAGCAGCCTCCTAGCGGATACACTCTACTCCCAATGACTATCTCTGTACCGCGCTGCAGACTATGTCACAGATATACAGCACAGCAGCCTCCTAGCGGATACACTCTACTCCCAAGGACTATCTCTGTACCGCGCTGCAGACTATGTCCCAGATATACCGCACAGCAGCCTCCTCGCGGATACACACTCCTCCAAATGACGATCTCTGTACGCACTGCAGACTATGTCACAGATATACAGCACAGCAGCCTCCTAGCGGATACACTCTACTCCCAATAACTATCTCTGTACCGCGCTGCAGACTATGTCACAGATATACAGCACAGCAGCCTCCTAGCGGATACACTCTACTCCCAATGACTATCTCTGTACCGCGCTGCAGACTATGTCACAGATATACAGCACAGCAGCCTCCTAGCGGATACACTCTACTCCCAATGATTATCTCTGTACCGCGCTCCAGACTATGTCAGAGATATACAGCACAGCAGCCTCCTAGCGGATACACTCTACTGCCAATGACTATCTCTGTACCCCGCTGCAGACTATGTCACAGATATACAGCACAGCAGCCTCCTAGCGGATACACTCTACTCCCAATAACCATCTCTGTACCGCGCTGCAGACTATGTCAGAGATATACAGCACAGCAGCCCTCCTAGCGGATACACTCTACTCCCAGTACTATCTCTGTACCGCGCTGCAGACTATGTCACAGATATACAGAACAGCAGCCTCCTAGCGTATACACTCTAATCCATTTCACTATCTCTGTACGCGCTGCAGACTATGTCAGAGATATACAGCACAGCAGCCTCCTAGCGGATACACTCTACTCCCAATAAGTATCTCTGTACGCGCTGCAGACTGTGTCAATGATATACAGCACAGCAGCCTCCTAGCGGATACACTCTACTCCAATGACTATCTCTGTACGCGCTGCAGATATGCAAGATATACAGCACAGCAGCCTCCTTAGCGATACACTCTACTCCCAATGACTATCTCTGTACCGCGCTGCAGACTATGTCACAGATATACAGCACAGCAGCCTCCTAGCGGATACACTCTACTCCCAATAACTATCTCTGTACCACGCTGCAGACTATGTCACGAATATACAGCACAGCAGCCTCCTAGCGGAAAACACTCTACTCCCAATGAACATCTCTGTACCGCGCTGCAGACTATGTCAGAGATATACAGCACAGCAGCCTCCTAGCGGATACACTCTACTCCAATAATAATCTCTGTACCCGCTGCAGACTATGTCAGATATACAGCACAGCAGCCTCCTAGGAATACACTCTACTCCCAATATATCTCTGTACCGCGCTGCAACTATGTCAAGATATACAGCACAGCAGCCTCCTACGGATACACTCTACTCCCAATGATTATCTCTGTACGCGCTGCAGACTATGTCACAGATATACGCACAGCAGCCTCCAAACGGATACACTCTACTCCAATATTAAACTCTGTACGCGCTGCAGACTATGTCACGATATACAGCACAGCAGCCTCCTAGCGGATACACTCTACTCCCAATAAATATCTCTGACCGCGCTTTCAGACTATGTCAAAGATATACAGCACGCAGCCTCCTAGCGGATACACTCTACTCCCAATGACGATCTCTGTACCGCGCTGCAGACTAAAGTCACAGATATACAGCACAGCAGCCTCCTAGCGGGTACACTCTACTCCCAATGACTATCTCTGTACCGCGCTGCAGACTATGTCAAGATATACAGCACAGCAGCCTCCTACGATACACTCTACTCCCAATAACATCTCTGTACCCCCTGCAGACTATGTCAGAGATATACAGCACGCAGCCTCCTAGCGGATACACTCTACTCCCAATGAAATATCTCTGTACCGCGCGCGACTATTCACAGATATACAGCACAGCAGCCTCCTAGCGATACACTCTACTCCATAACATCTCTGTACCGGCCCGCAGACTAGTCACAGATATACAGCACAGCAGCCTCCTAGCGTATACACTCTACTCCCAATGACGATCTCTGTACCGCGCTGCAGACTATGTCACAGATATACAGCACAGCAGCCTCCTACGGATAACTCTACTCCAATAAAATTCCCGAAATCTCTGTACCGCGCCCTGCAGACTATGTCAAGATATACAGCACAGCAGCCTCCACGGATACACTCTACTCCAATACATCTCTGACCGCCTGCAGACTATGTCCAGATATACAGCACAGCAGCCTCCTAGCGGATACACTCTATCCCAATGAATATCTCTGTACCGCGCTGCAGACTATGTCACAGATATACACACAGCAGCCTCCTACGGATACACTCTACTCCCAATAATATCTCTGTACCGCGCTGCAGACTAGTCCCCAGATATACAGCACGCAGCCTCCTAAGGGGGACACTCTACTCCCAAAGACCATCTCTGTACCGCGCTGCAGACTATGTCAGAGATATACAGCACAGCAGCCTCCTAGCGGATACACTCTACTCCCAATGATTATCTCTGTACCGCGCTGCAACTATGTCAAGATATACAGCACAGCACCTCCTAGCGGGTACACTCTACTCCCCAAAATATCTCTGTACCGCGCTGCAGACTATGTCACAGATATACAGCACAGCAGCCTCCTAGCGGATACACTCTACTCCCAATGAATATCTCTGTACCGCGCTGCAGACTATGTCCCCAGAAATCAAACACAGCAGCCTCCTAGCGGATACACTCTACTCCAAACTATCTCTGTACCGCGCTGCAGACTATGTCAAGATATACAGCACAGCAGCCTCCTAGCGGAAAACACTCTACTCCCCAAAGACATCTCTGTACCGCGCGCAGACTATGTCACAGATATACAGCACAGCAGCCTCCTACGGATACACTCTACCCCAACACTGTACGGCTGCAGACTATGTCAAGATATACAGCACAGCAGCCTCCTAGCGGGTACACTCTACTCCCCAAAAATTATCTCTGTAACCGCGCTGCAGACTATGTCCACAGATATACAGCACAGCAGCCTCCTAGCGGATACACTCCCACTCCCAATACTATCTCTGTACCGCGCTGCAGACATGTCACAGATATACAGCCGCAGCCCCCTAGCGGGTACACTCTACACCCAAGACTATTAACAGATATACAGCACAGCACCTCCTAGCGATACACTCTACTCCCAATGACATCTCTGTACCGCGCTGCAGACTATGTCACAGATATACAGCACAGCACCTCCTAGCGGATACACTCACTCCAAAACCAATGGACTATGTCACAGATATACAGCACAGCAGCCTCCTAGCGATACACTCTACTCCCAAATACTATCTCTGTACCGCGCTGCAGATTTATGTCAAAAAAACACACAGCAGCCTCCTAGCGATACACTCTACTCCCAATACTATCTCAGTACCTGCGCTGCAGACTATGTCACAGATATACAGCACAGCAGCCTCCTAGCGGATACACTCTACTCCCAATGACGATCTCTGTACCGCGCTGCAGACTATGTCAGAGATATACAGCACAGCAGCCTCCTAGCGGATACACTCTACTCCCAATGACGATCTCTGTACGCACTGCAGACTATGTCAGAGATATACAGCACAGCAGCCTCCTAGCGGATACACTCTACTCCCAATGACGATCTCTGTACCACGCTGCAGACTATGTCCCAGATATACAGCACAGCAGCCTCCTAGCGAATACACTCTACTCCCAATGACTATCTCTGTACCACGCTGCAGACTATGTCCCAGATATACAGCACAGCAGCCTCCTAGCGAATACACTCTCCTCCCAATGACTATCTCTGTACCGCGCTGCAGACTATGTCAGAGATATACAGCACAGCAGCCTCCTAGCGGATACACTCTACTCCCAATAACTATCTCTGTACCGCGCTGCAGACTATGTCACAGATATACAGCACAGCAGCCTCCCTTCATGTGAATGGCTGGGAGGTGGCAGCACCAGGATTCCCATGTATTATGTAGGATACCCTTCTCTGGTGATCAGCGGGTATTAGCCCTGCACTTCCACAGCATCACGATTCATCAGTCATAAGCCCCCATGGCTGTGTGTGGAGGTCGCCCATGGAGCCTGCAGGCCGGAGAGCAGGCTGACCGACACTGTGAGCCAGGCCCCCGCTTACCTGCGATGCCAGGCTCCAGCTGTACAGCCGCAGCGTGTCATTGATGAGCTCACACACCGCAGTCAGCGCCATCCTGTCTCCTCGGCTTTCTCCAGTGATGCAGCGGATGAGCGCGTCTGTCAGTGACCGGCTGCGGAGTGGGACATGGCGTGTGCGGGCTGCCGGGGAAGAACACCACCGATGGCGGACTGCAACAACTGCGCCACCTCTCCACACGTGACGCGGTTACCCTGGTTACAGCCGCATACTAGGTACCGGCCCCTAGTCACCCGAAGGACCAGTGACGCTCATAGGGCGTGGCCTGTATGTGAATGAGCATCACCAAAGGACCATTTCCGCTTTTTGGGGGGGTGGGGGTAAGTTTTAATAATCACCAAAGGACCTTTCCCTCGGGGGCGGGCCTTTTGTTAAAAAGTCCCAAAGGTTATTTTCGCTTAAGGGCTGGCCTGAAGTTAAAAAAGTCCCCAGAAGGATTTTCTCCTTTAAAGGGCCCCTGGGCCCTTATGTTTTAAATAATCTCCAGAAGATTATTGCCTTTTTTAAAGGCGGCCCCGTATGTTAATGAGCTAGTCACCAGGACGACCATTGTCGCTCATAGGGCGTGGCCTGTATGTTAATAAAGTCTCCAGAAGGGGCCAGGCCGCCATGGGGGGTGCCTGAAATTTAAAAAAAATCTCCAAAGGGCCATTGCTGCTCAAGACGTGACCTTATTTAAAAAGTCTCCAGAAGGATTATTTCAATTTAAGGGCGGGGCCGTTTTTAATAACAGTCACCGGACGACCCTTGTTTGCCATAGGGGGTGGCCTGAAATTAAAAAGCCCAGAAGGATCATTGCTGCTCATAGGGGGTGCCTAATGTTTAAAGAGTTTTAATGCTGAGGCGCCCAGGGGGGCGGAGGAATACAGGGGGCCCGGGGAAACAAAAGAACTCTGAGCATGCGCAGCAGTGTACTGCGCTTCTATGTGACCCCGCAATCACTGGATACCACGGCTTTTGAACAGAGTCGCATAATTTAGTAAAAATATATTTTGTAAAACTCCCCACCAAGCTAAGTAAAATACAGATAACAACTCATTTCTTCCCGACCCCGAGATAATTTCTATCCCACATACACACACAACCGGCAGAGCCCAAAGAAGGTTTTCCAGGGGGATAAACCTTAAAAGTATGTACTCATTGGTACGCGCTACGTCCTTCTCTGAACTCAATATAACAGAACTTCAAATATAGAAAAGGTCGAGTGCCCTGAACAAACATGGCCGCCGGAGACGAGGAAGATTCGGAGCGTGTCTTCCGGTTCCGGTTGCGCCGACCAATCGTATCGTAGCACTGGGGATGTGGCGAGTTTCAAACTCTCGAGTGTCTGTGTAGTGTGAGCGGCTGCTGGGGCGCTGACCGAGCCGGGACAGCACTGGATTCCTGCCCGCAGCGGCCTGACAAGTCCCCGTCTGGCGGTGGGAACGTGAGAAGAGCGGCAGCGCTGGCTGGCAGGTACGTGGGAGCTGGCTGTAGAGCGGACGTTGCAGCGCGCAGGCCTTCCCACTATAACTGCCAGCGGGGTCTCCGAGCTTCCATGCTCCGGCCGCTGCGCTGTTCCCTGGTGTGGAGTGCGGCCTCCTAGAAGGGCAGCGACCTTGCCTCCGTCTTTTAGTGAGTCCGGCTGCGTTCACACTGACGCGCCTTTTGCTGCGGTATAAGACTTTTTATTGCGCTTTTCTCTGGTTTTGGCTTACAGTGCCAGCATTACCCGTGTCTACGGCTCTGAAGCATACACAATCACTGGGATGCCTGCAGCTGCGCCCTGGGAATAGCTGGGTGTCCTCCAGCTCAGGTGCTGCAAGGAGAAAGCGTCCTATTAGGAGGCTCGGTGACCTCTCCTGAATTGTCTATATGAGTAAATCCTCCTGTGATATACCGACTCTGGAGCATCTCCTCTTATAACTCTGTGTTGTGCTGTCCCTCTGTTATTCCTCCTTGAGCAATACATTTCTATCTGTCAGGTGGGTGGTACCAATTAGGGGGGTCCTGCCTACAATTTCTGTCGCCACTGATTGGACACTGTCAGACTGGGCAGGGCCACACCCCCAATTGGTAACTCCCATCTGACAGATTGCTCATGGAATTACAGAGGAACCACCTCACATAGAGATCCAAGGAAAGCTACTCCAAAATGGTTATTACATGAGGAACACTGGACACGGCCATGTCAGGAATGGCTGGAAGTCCTCCTTAAAGGGGTTTTGCCATGAAGTAAAGTTGATGTGGGAAGCTTGGAAATTAAATAACAAACATTTTCACCATTCATTACTATTAAAAATTCTGCACCGTTTTTGTTTTAGCTGCTCCTTTAGGACATGTTCACACGGCTTAAAATGGGCCGTATTTCGGTCTGTATTTACGCGCCGGAGTGCGCAGATTACGGGATGAAAACGGCCCATTCATTACAGTAATCCACAGTTCTCATAGAGAACTATGGATTACGTCTCCTCTCCTAGCCCGGCGAATACGCCGAGGGGGGAGATAAGTGACTTGTGAATTACCAGCGGCGTATACGTGCTGCCAGTAATGATAGTCTATGGGCCGGCGAGGTGCCGGCCCCCCGCTCCCGCCCCCAGCCACATGACGTAATTACGTCCCGCAGTTAAGCCTTAGTGATCCATTGTTTACAGCTCATCTCCAGGGGATACGACCAGTGCTGTGAGCTCCTCAGTCCTGGTCGCACACGCTCAGACATCACTTCTCCTCTCAGGCAGCTACTGAGTGTTCAAACCCCAGATGCTGTCATTCTACTCCCGTCCTATGTGCTCCTTAGTAATTAGTCAAACCGTGCAAATAAATAAAGAGAAACCTCAATGAGGTCTGTGCATTGATAAAGAGAAAAAATCCACAGGTTTGGGTCCTACAGGGATTTGAACCTAGGACCCTGTGCTGTGAAGCAAAAACATTACCTCTCAGCTACTCATAGCTCTATACCTAAACAGACTTCTCTGACTAGAGAGAGGAAAGGCCTGGTGATGTCATCCTGCTGGGTCACATGATATGCAATTCAAACAAATCACACACGCCCCCTTCTGAGCACAGAGAAGAGCTGGATGCAGGAGGTATGAAATGAGATTGTAGCAAAACCCTTTTAAAATACCGCTCAAATATAACACTAGAAAGTGATGGCAGAAAAAACCCCTCAGAAATAGTGCCGGGCTGGTTAACAAGATGTCCCAACCTGTCCCGGGGTTCTGGCGCTCTATGGTAAGTGAATAGGAGTGGGTTGCAGGGGGGCTCCGGACAGGTAGGTAAGGATCCCTGATTATTTGTGCTGAAGGGGCCGGCATTAGGAGACGTGTAACCCGGGGGAGGTTTTGAGGTGGGTACCGCAGAAAGGGGTTTCGGCCCCCCCCCCTTTTCCACCACGGGGCCCCAAAACCCCCTGGCCCCCCTTTTTGATGGGGTCCCTCAATGTCTTGGTCATCTAACAAATCAGCATCATAGTGCGGACGAGATGTGCACTGGAAAAAAAATGGGTGAGACCTTCAATGGACTTTCAGTAAATGGTGGGCCCGGGGGGACCCCCGGCCTCACTGGGACGACAGAGGGGGATCTCACCTCAAATGTACAGTAATAAGGGGCGAGAATTAGGGGAAACCATCCTCATATAATAAGAATCTACTGGTGATAACGACAGTGTGAATGGAAGGATGTTTCATGAAATACATTTATAAGAGCCCTAGGGCGGGAGCGGGAATGATATTCCCGAGCGGTCACCCCCCCCCCCCCCAAGACGAAAAGGCCCCTGTATATTTCAGAGACGTCACCCCCCCCCGTTGGGCGGGAGCGGGACGTTTTTCAGTAACTCACCCCCCCCCCCCTTTGACGAAGGGGCCCCACTGTAAAATTAAAGAGAGGGCACCCCCCCCCATAAAAAAGGGGCGCACTGTATATTCCCGAGAGTCCCACTCCCATTGAACGGAAACGCACGTATATAAAAGAGACGGGCACCTCCCCGAGCCCAGAGCGCAAACCTGTATATACCCGGTTGGGGTTTTAAACCCCCCATTTTAACCCTGGCCAATGTATTTTTCGAACCCTCGCCCCCCCCTAGACGAGAAGGGGGGTTTGTAAGGGGGGGGGGTCCCCCCCCCCTTGGGGGGGGCGCCCCAAATGTATATACAGAGCGGGCACCCCCCCATAGGGCGGGAGCGCACTGTATAACAAGACGTCAACCCCCCCATTTGAACGAGAGCGCCCCCTGTAAAATACAGAAACCCCCCTTTCCCCCCCCATAGAAAAGGGGGGGGCCCCTGTATATGCAGAGACGTCACCCCCATAGACGGGAGCCCCAAATGTATATAAAAAGGGGCGTCCCCCCCCCATAGACGGGGGGGGGCACTTTTATATACAGAGACGTCACCCCCCCATGTAACCGTGGGGGCCCCCTGGGGGTTGGGAATATTCAGAGGGCGGCACCCCCATTTGACGGGGGCGCCAAAGGGTTTTTTACAGAGACGTCACCCCCCCTAGACGGGAAACGCACAGTATAAAACAGAGACGGGGGCCCCCATAGACGGGGGCCACTGTTTTATACAGAACGTCACCCCCAAAGACGGGAGCGCACGTTATACAGAGACTCACCCCATAGACGGGAGCGCCAATGTAAAATACAGAGGGCGTCACCCCCATAGACGGGAGCGCACGGTTATACAAAAAGGGCGTCACCCCCTTTGAAAGGGGGCGAAATGTATATACAAGAACGTCACCCCCCCAAAACGGGGAAACGGGACTTTTATATACAGGGGACCGTCCCCCCCCCCATAGAGGGGGGCATTTTAATTTTTTACCGGGAACCCCACCCCCATAGGGGCCCCGGGAGCGCACTTGGGAATATAAGGAAACCGGGACCCCCCCTTTTTTAAAGGGGGGAAAGGGGAAATGTAAATACAGAGGGGTCAAACCCCCCCTTTTGAAAGGGAGCGCACCCCGTAAAATACAGAGGGCGCAACCCCCATAGAACGGGAGGCCCCACTTTTTTAATATTTCCCAAAGGGCGTTAACCCCCCAAAAAAGGGGGCGCACTTATAAAACCCGGGGTCACCCCCATAGACGGGGAGGCACGGGATATACCGAGACGTTTACCCCCTTTGACGGGAGCGCACCGTATATACCGGGGGACTTTACCCCCAAAAAACGGGGGCGACTGTAAATTTCCGGGGACGTCCCCCCCCCATAGACGGGGGCCCCACTGTAAAACCCCAGACGTGACCCCCATCCCTCCGTAGAAAAGAGAGGGGGCACTGTCTACAGTTACCTTCACCCCCCCATAAAAAACGAGGCCCCCCACTGTATATACAGAGACGTCACCCCCCCATAGACGAGAGCGCACTGTATATACAGAGACGTCACCCCCCCCATAGACGAGAGCGCAATGTAAAATACAGATTCGTCAAACCCCCCCATAGACGAAGGGGGCACTGTATTATAAGGTACCCCCTTCCCCCCCCCCCCCCCCCCGTAGACGGGGGCGCAACTGTATTAAAAGGAAAAACGGGGCACCCCCCCATTGGGCGAGAAACGGGGACTGTATATACAGAAGGGCATCCCCCCATAGACGAGAGCGCACCCGTATATAGAAAACGTCCCCCCCCCCCCCCCCGTAAAACGGAGCGCAAATGTAAAATACAGAGACCCTCCAAACCCCCCCCTAAAACCCGAGCGAACTGTAAATTCAGAAGTCATCCCCCTTTAAAGCGGGGGCCGCTGTATATACAGGACCCTGACCCCCCAAACCCCTCCGTAATTGGGGGGCGCACGTTTATTCAGGACGTCACCCCCCCCCCCCCCGCCCCCCTAGACAGAGGCCACGTATATACAAAAGAAAGTCAACCCCCCCCCCCTAGACGAGGGGGCGCACTGTATATACAGAGACGTCACCCCCCCCCTTTTAAATAGATCGCCTGTTATACGAGACGTTTACCCCCCCCCTAAAAGGGGCGCACTGTATTTTTACAGAGAAACGTCACCCCCCAAGACGAGAAGCGCACCTTTTTTTATACAGGACTGCACCCCCCCCATAGAAGGAGAGCAGCACTGGGGTTTAAAAAGGGGGACCTCAACCCCCCCCCCAGGGAAAAGGGGTGCCACTTTTATACAAAGACCTTCCCCCTCCCCCATAGACGGGAAAAGGGGGACTGATAAAAAGGGAACCTCACCCCCCCTCCCCCCCCCCCAAAAATAGCCGGCACCCCTTTTCAGGGCCCCCACCCCCCAGAGAGACCCCTGTATTACAAAGACGTCACCCCCCCAAAAGACGAGAGCGCCCCTGTTTAAACAGAGACCCCTTCCCCCCCCCCCCCCATATTACAGCGGGACTGTACTTTCAGAACGTCACCCCCCCCCCCATAGAACGAGAGCGCCTGTACATACAGAGAACTCCAAACCCCCCCCCCTTAGAAAAGAGCGCACTGTTACATACAGAGACCCTCACCCCCCCCCAAGACCAGAGCGCACCCGTACATAAAAAGAGACGTCACCCCCCCCCCCATAACGAGGGCGCCCGGGACATTCAGAGACTGACCCACATCCCCCGAAAATGGAAGGGGCACTGTATTTTTAAAAGAGATCACCCCCCCCCCCGACGAGGCCCCCAATTGGGACCTACCAGAGACGGGCAACCCCCCCCATAGGGCGAGGGCCCCACTGTTTTTTAAAAAGAGACTTTACCCCCCCGTAGACGAGTTCGCACTGTAATAAGAGACGTCACCCCCCCAGAGGAGGACTGTATATAAGAGAGACCCCCCATAGCGAGAGCGACTGTATATCGAGAGTCACCCCCCCTAGCGAAGAGGCAGTAATACAGGCGTCACCCCCCCATAGACGAGAGCGCATGTATTACGAGAGTCACCCCCCCCTAGACGAGGCGCCTGTATTTACAGAGACGTACCCCCCCATGAGGAGGCACTGTACATACAGGGGACGTCACCCCCCCTGACGGGGATGTTATCAGAGACGTCACCCCCCCCCTAGACGAGAGCGCACTGTATATACAAAACGTCCCCCCCTAGACGGAGCGCATGTTTATACAGGAGTCCCCCCCCATAGCGAGAGCGCCCGTATTTACGAGTGTGACCCCCCCCCCTGCGAGAGCGCACGTATATACAGGACGCACCCCCCTTTGGAAGGGGCACTGTACATAGCTCACCCCCCCTTGGAGCGCATGTATATACAGGACGTGACCCCCTCCTTCCCCTAGATGGAGCGCAATGTACTTTCTGGACGTTAATCCATATCAGTACAATTTTTGGCAAATCATTGTGTATATAAATTTATGCAGCTTTAGGATGTTCAGAGGTTATTTGCGGGGCGGGGAATTAGCCATGTGGCCGGGGGCGGGAGCGGGGGGCCGGCACCTCGCCGGCCCATAGACTATCATTACTGGCGGCGCGTTAACGCCGCGGGTAATTTACATGTCAATTATCTCCCCCCTCTGCGTATTGTGCGAGCGGGGAGAGGAGACGTAATCCATAGTTCTCTATGAGAAGTGTGGATTACTGTAATGCCTGGGATGGATTTGCGTTGTATTTCGCGCACTACGCCCCGAATTACGGGCTGAAATACGTGCCCAAATAAGCTGTGTGAACATGGCCTAAGTGTGACAAACATCCAAAAGATTAAGAAATCAGGAAGGGCACATACTTTCACACCAATGTAGGCTAGAAGAGTCTGACCAAGGTTTCTAAGTATTACCTTGGCCACCTTATTGCCTATGCTTGAACCTAATTGAGCATCTGTGGGATCACCTCGATATTCGTGTTCGCTCTATTGAACCTCCTGCACTCCCTCCAGCAGCTGGAATGCCTCAGTTATCCTGGCTCCGGATACCAGGACCTTGAGTCACTCCCAGCCCGTCTAGCTGCTGTTCGTGCTGCACATTGCGGTTACTGGTTATATTAGCTGGTGGTCATAATAATTAGACTCAACTGTATATATTTGATTCATTTGTCTTAAAGGGGTTGTCTCACTACAAGGATTGCTTTTTATGTTAAAAATCTTGCAAAAGCAAGTCACTTTGTAATACATGTCCATTAACAGTGTCCTTCCTAATCCTAGATATCCCCTCTTGTATGGGCTGCATCAGCTCCTCAGGTCGCTATAGCTACAGACCTGTTTTTATTGTCTTCTGATAGGCTGCCAATGCTGGTTGCTATAGCTACAGATCTGGCTTCTACTGCAGCCTAGTAGAAGCCAGTACTCACGCCCCTAAACTCAAAATGAAACCAGATAACAGGACTGAGGTAAAATGGGTCAATGCAGTGAGACAACCCCTTTAAGTCACTTAATAAAAAGTGTGCAACCTTCCTGCTTGCTTGTCATAGCAGCTCCTCTTTGACACCCGACAGTCTCTGTTCACGCTTGCATTTGTACCTTTCATCAGGGATTTGATGGCAGGAATGGTCCAGCATGCAATACCATTTTTCCTGTCAAAACAGCAGAAACTCTGACAAGCCTCTTTATAAGGAGGTACAGAGTGGCTGACAATAGACTTGAATAGGACTGTGATGTGTTAGCTGCTATTACATCTGTAACATTGGTGAAAAAAAGGTTCACAAAGAGGATGAGTTGCTTTTCACAAATTATCCCAACGTTACAGCCACAAACTTAGATGTATTTTATTCATATTTTATCTGCTAAAGCAACACAAAGTACCAAGTATTTGTAAAGTGTAAAGAAAATGCTTTTCCAAATTTTTACAAATTATGTATAAAGACCTCTGTGCTCTAATACTCCTAAAGGCAAATGGTCACATTGGATTTTATTTAGAAGTCACCTAATTAGTAAATAGAGTACATATGTATGGAATTTATTCTCCGTATAACTACAGCTGTGTTGTGAAGGCCTTGGAGGCTTGTTGGAGAACACTAGTGAGCAAAATGGCATCATGAAAACCAAGGAACACACAACAGCTTAGGGACCAAGTTGTGGCAAAAGGTATTGCAGGGTTAGGTAAAAAAAAAAAAAAAAAAGCCCAAGCTCTGAACAACCCACAGAGCACTGTTGAATTCAACATCTGTACGTAGTATGGCACAACTGCTAACCTACCAGGACAGGGCTGTCCACCTAAACGGACAGCCCAGACAAGGAGAGCATTAATTAGAGAAGCAGTCTCTGATAGGAGATATTAGGCCTTATTTATGCATTGCTCTGTATATAGAAGACAATAGACTACATTTATACATTACCAAGTGTATAGGAGATATTAGGCTATATTTACAGTTTGCAGATTTGTTGTGGATTTTCCATACAGATTTGCTAATGGACAGTGCAATAGTAAAGTGGATGAGATTTGGTGACATTTCATCCATATGCTGTGAAGAATTTCTATGGAAATTGACCTGGGGGCAGATTTCTACAGACACTGTATGGGGATCCAGGCAAGCATTGGCACGGGAGCTTTCCGGGTCAGCTGCTGAAATCTGAGGGGAGTCCACAGGGAAGGCTTATTTAGTCGATTTGTGGGGTATGCTAATGAACATTGTCATTTTAGTCTAGATCTGTATAAAATGGAGAATGAAGATATAAGTGAACGGAAATTGAAGATTGCCTCCATTTTGGATAGAGTTAAGAGTTTCAAGACCAAGTATGGGAATGAAGACAACTGGACAGATGAGCTAACTTTCACCAAATCTTCTGCTGATACGACAGGTACGTTCAGGCTTTAGAATATCAGATTGAGCCATCTATTACTGTGCATTGAAGGGAACCAGTCAGCTAGTTCATCCTGCCCACATGAAGAGCTTCAGATGACCTGCTCCAATGGGTCCACTAAGGGGAGATGCCGCAAGTGCGACCGACTCGCAATACTGCGCTGATACTTTCAGGTGCCTGATTCTGAGATAGAGGTGGGACCTGCACCTATTCCACTTTGATGGTATATCCTATTGATCTGTCGTCAGTCTATGGTGGGAACACCCATCTAAGGAGTCCGGCCAGGATCTTTTTCTCAGGAATTCTGCCATAAATCATATAAACCTATATGTAACATAGCTTAGCTTCTTTCCCTCTATCACATTCTGCTCTGGTACGACAGCATAAACCACCTGACAGGTTCACTTTAAAGAGGTATTTCTACCATACACATTGATAGGATGTGCTTGGCTGAATTTGGAAAATAGATGGGAGATTTCCTCCCAGAGGAGGGACCCGCACCTATCCCACATTGATGGCATATCCTGTTGATGTGCCATCAGTGTGTAGGGTTGGAATACTTCTTTAAAACTACACATTGAGATGGAGATACCCCTTAAAAGCTGTGTGCATTAGTATAGGAGGAACTGTTCTGGATGTTTTTCAGTGTGAATAAATTCTTATTGTGTATCATGGGTGCATTTATACACCCAATGCATCTTCTTGAAATTTATTTTAAATGTACTTGGTGAGATCCTCTCAACTTTAGAATGCACATGTCCAGCTGTTCGATATTTCGGCACAATTTGCTGATCTCTAAGGCCATGTTCACACGGCTTAAAATGGGCCGTATTTCTGTCCGTAATTACGCGCCTAAGTGCGTCAATTAACGGCTTAAAACGGCCCATTCATTACGGTAATTCACAGTTCTCATAGAGAACTATGGATTACGTCTCCTCTCCCCGCCCGGCGAAGCTGCTGGGCGGGGAGATAACTGACATGTCACTTTCTAGCGGCGTATACGCGCCGCTAGCAGTGATTGTCTATGGGCCGGCGAAGTGCCGGCCCCCGCTCCCGCCCCCGTCCACACGCCATAATTGCGGGGCGTAATTACGCTCTGCAAATACACCGTGTGAACATAGCCTAAGAGTTTGTTCACACGGCGTATTGAGGTACGGGCTGGCCAACGCGTACTTGTCAAGCGAGTGGGGGCGGCCCCATTCACATCTTCTATTAGCTCTGAAGAGTTATGAATTACCGTAATTGCAGCGGCACGTTTCAGGCTTATTGCAGCAATTACGTGCCGAAGTATGCCCCTCAATTACATGATGTAAACATAGCCTAACAAGGCGCTTAATGGCAAAAGTCACAACAGGTGTTTGATTCTCATAATAAATTTAGTGGATCAATTTGAATTGGGATTTAAACAGTCTTCCTCATCATGCTGTTTACATTTCGGCATTATGAGACCAAGACAACACCTTATAATTGATTAACAGGACCTCGCTATTGCGAGGCTTCAAGCAGGATCCTCTCAGATAGGCGTCAGACCACTTGTAACCGTTTACATCAGTCGTCTACATGCTAGACAACCGGCAAAGGTACCTGACCGCACCACCAGGCACAGACATCAACGTCTTGCATGGGCCAGGGAGCATCTATGCTGGATGAAGGATCAGTGGTCTTCAGGGCTGTTCAGTGATGAAAGTCGATTCACTCGAGCAGAAATGATGGCTGCCAATGTTGCTGGAGACGTCAAGGAGAGCCCTGTGCATCAGCCAGGTCAGGTACCCTTGCTGGTAGTCTAGCACACAGACCACAATGATGTAAATGGTTAGGAATGGTCTCATGCGACACTTGGTTGCCTGTCACCTCTCTTAAACGTGTTTTGAGTTGTGTGGCATTTATTATCCTGTTCTGCAGTGTGATGTAGCCCAAGAACGTCCACTTTTTTGCCTTTCTGTGACTGCTCCAGTCTCTCTGTATCTTTGTTACAACCCACTGATGACACTCTGGGACTCTTAGCTCAGTGGCCACTTCCGTCTGAGAGCATCCTGCTTGACGTCTCGCAATGGCGAGGTACTGTTGATCAATTGTAAAGTGTTGTCTTGGTCTCATGATATTAAAATGTGAACAGCAGGATGAGGAGGACTGTTTAAATCCCCACTCAAAGTGATTCCCTAAATTTATTGGGCGATTCAGGCACCAAACACCTGTTGTGAATTTTTGCATTCAGCTCCTTGTTAGAGATCAGCAAGTTGTGCAAAAATACTGAACAGTTGGACATGTGCATTCTAAAGTTAAGACATGGGTTCGTTTAAAAAAAAAAATAAAAAATTTCGTTCATACCGAAATTTTAACCCAAAGTCAAATATCCCTAACGTTTTGTGAGTAGTGTATGTATCATTTGCTTGTTTTGTTTTTTCCCTATATTAATGTCACGTGCATCCTATTCATATGACTTTTTTTTAACATGGTGCAGTGTAGTGTATGTCCAAGTGGATGTCACTTTTGGAGCAGAGAGTAGCTCCACACCTTTGGGAACATGGGAACTATGCATGGATCTCGCCAACATTTATAAAACCCAATGGCACGGATTTTAGGACGTGCCTTCTTGCCAATAAGCAGACATTTCAGTTAAACATTGGCAGTGTAATATTCTATGCTGTTAAATAGTTTCATTTTTATAGGACATTGATACAGGTGAAGTAAATAACATTGGCTATCTCGTGACAATGGCCCTTGTGGAGGGGTAGAATATAAGGCTGCAACAATAAGTTCTTGGAAGTAGTGTTGGGAGCAGAATAATCGGTCAGCTTTAGGGTATTAGTAACTTTGACTAGGTTCAAATCAGCCCGTCTCCAAAGTGGCAGATTTTGTGCGATATTCTGGGTATGCATTGGTTGCTACCTACCAACTGGAAAGTCAGAAGTACACTGCCGTTCAGTAGTTTGGGGTCACCCAGACAATTTTGTGTTTTCCCCGAAAGCTCATACTTTTATTTATCAAACGAGTTGGAAAATGAATAGAAATCTCGTCCAGACATTGACAAGGTTAGAAATAATGATTTTTATTTGAAATAATAATTTTCTACTTCAAACTTTCCTTTAGTCAGAGAATGCTCCCTTTGCAGCAATTCCAGCATTGCAGACCTTTGGCATTCTAGCTGTTGATTTGCTGAGGTAATCTGGAGAAATTTCCCCCCATGCTTCCAGAAGCCCCTCCCACAAGTTGGATTGATTTTTTGCGTACCATACGGTCAAGCTGCTCCCACAACAGCTCAATGGGGTTGAGATCCGGTGACTGCGCTGGCCACTCAATTACAGATAGAATACCAGCTGCCTGATTCTTCCCTAAATAGTTCTTGCTTAATTTGGAGGTGTGCTTTGGGTCATTGTCCTGTTGCAAGATGAAATTGGCTCCAATCAAGCCCCCCCCCCACCCCAACAGGGTATGGCGTTGCAAAATGGAGCGATAGCCTTCCCACAGAGCTGTGGAGTCAGCAAGCCGAAGCTCCGACTCCTCAATTTCCCAAACCTCCGTCTCCGACTCCTGCCTCCCTCATATATGGCGCATGTTTAAGTGATAACTTTACTGTAGTAAAATAGTAACATCAGGCTGTTTACCACCTTATGATACAATTTATTTAGGTAGAACAGACACTGAGAAGCAAAAGGGTAACAATGTTTTGATCTTTTGAACACTTGTGGGTAGAGTTGAAGAAAAAGCTGTATTTGTATCCAAGTCCAGTCTGCACCAACATTGGGAGCTTGTAGAAGAGACCTAGGATCAGATTTTGGTTAAGACCTGCTTGAATCTGATTCAGAGCCCAGAAGGATTCAGGCAGTATTGAAAACCAAAGGTGGATTTCCCCAATACTAACAAAATAATAAAAGTTAACACTTTGATTTTTAGGAGCAAAATTGTAACTAAGCAGATGCTAAATACTTGCAAGTCAAATTTATGTATAATATGGGTCAGGTGACTGTATATAAGATTACAGTAGCATCATGTACAAAGCTGTAGTGGATGGAGAGATATGGGGCCTGAAAGTCCCAAGTTCAAACCATTGTTACCATTTTGCTTGTCAGTGTAAAATATATTTATTGGATATGACTTTAGGACACAAAAAAATTGTGAATATGCAAAACACTGCAGGAACATTTGTGGAGTCTCTGAATTTGTTCTGAGAATAGTATTGCCTCCATCAGATCCTGCATACATGACCTCACATCTGATCTCATTATTTCCAGGATAGAGAACGGCCTCTCTACACTAACTTGGGTTGGGGGCAAAGTGGTGACCACAGGGGCAACATCTCTAACAATGTCAGGGTATAAAGGAATTGCCTCAGTCTCACAGTCAGTTTTGATCAATGGTTGAACTCTTCTACTTCTTTGAAAACAGGTGAAAAAATTTTGCTGAAATCTGTTTGCCATGGGAGTGGAATCTTTTCTCCTGGGGCAGCGCTTTGCCTGCTCCATGTCATCAATTACACCCTCATGTGATAAGGTTGAAGATATAGGAGCAGCAGCACTGGCCGGACCCAATTCCTCTTGCTCTTTGCACTGCATCGAACTAACTGGACCAACTTATGTATTTTGGGAGTCGGTCCATTTTATGACAACTCCGACTCCACAGCCCTGCTTCATTATTCAAAATCCCTTTTACCTTGTACAAATCTCCCACGTTACCAGCACCAAAGCAACCCCAGACCATCACATTACCTCCACCATGCTTGACAGATGGCGTCAGGCACTCTTCCAGCATCTTTTCAGTAGTTCTGCGTATCACAAATGTTCTTCTGTGTGATCCAAACACCTCAAACTTTGATTCCTCTTCCATAACACTTTTTTCCAATCTTCCTCTGTCCAATGTCAGTGTTCTTTAGCCCATATTAATCTTTTCCTTTTATTAGCCAGTCTCGAATATGGCTTTTTTTTTTGCCACTCTGCCCTGAAGTTCAGCATCCCGGAGTCGCCTCTTCACTGTAGACGTTAACACTGGCGTTTTTGTGGGTACTATTTAATGAAGCTGTTAGTTGAGGACCTGTGCGGTGTCGATTTCTCAAACTTGAGACTCAAATGTACTTGTCTTGTTGTGCAGCGGGGCCTCCCAATTCTCTTTCTACTCTGGTTAGAGCCTGTCTGTCCTCTCCTCTGAAGGGACTAGTAGACACTGTTGTAAGAAATCGTTAGTTTCTTGGCAATTTCTCACATGGAATAGCCTTCATCTCTCAGCACACGAATAGACTGTCGAGTTTCACATAAAAGTTCTCTTTTTCTGGCCATTTTGTGAGTTTAATCGAACCAACAATTGTAATGCTCCAGATTCTCAACTAGCTCAAAGGAAGGTCAGATTTATAGCTTCTCTAATCAGCAAAACTGTTTTCAGCTGTGCTAACATACTTGCACAAGGGTTTTCATGGGTGTTCAAAATACCCAAATTTAGCTTTCTTACACAGTTAGCAAACACAATGTACCATTAGAACATGGAGTGATGGTTGTTGAAAATGGGCCTCTCTATACACCTATGTAGATATTGCATTAAACAACCAGACATTTGCAGCTAGAATAGTCATTTACCACATTAACAATGTATAGAGTGTATTTCTGATTCATTTAATGTTAGCTTCATTGAAAAAAACTATGCTTTTCTTTAAAAAATAAGGAAATTTCTAAGTGACCCCAAACTTTTGAACGGTAGTGTAAGTTCATGAGCGACTAAGCTGTATTGTGGCACCTGGGGAGCCAAGCAGGGCTGTGGAGTCGGCAAGCCAAAGCTCCGACTCCTGACTCCCTCATACACGGCGCATGTTTAAGTGATAACTTTACTGTAGTAAAATGGTAACATCCGGCTGTTTACCACCTTATGATACAATAATCAAGCTATTTAGGTAGAACAGACACTGACAAGCTAAAGGGTAACAATGTTTTGATCTTTTGAACACTTGTGGGTAGAGTTGAAGAAAAAGCTGTATTTGTATCCAAGTCCAGTCGGCACCAACATTGGGAATGTGTAGAAGAGACCTGGGATCAGATTTTAGTCGAGACCTGCTTGAATCTGATTCAGGCAGTGCTGAAAACCAAAAGGTTGATTTCCAAAATACTAACAAAATACGAAAGATTAACATTTTGATTTTTAGGAGCACAACAGTAACAATGCAGTTACAGGAAAGAATCTGCAGATCTAAGCAGATGCTAAATACTTGCAAGACAAATTTATGTATAAGATCGGTAAGATGACTGTATATAAAACTACAGTAGCCTAATGTACAAAGCTGTAGTGAATGGTAAGATATGGAGCCTGAAAGTCACAAGTTCAAAACATTGTTACCATTTTGCTTGTCAGTGTAAAATATATTTATTGGATATGACTTTAGAACACAAAAAATGTATAACTATGCAAAACAGTGCAGGAACATTTGTGGAGTCTCTGAATTTGTTCTGAGAAATAGTATTGCCTCCATCAGATCCTGCATACATGACCTCACATCTGATCTCATTATTTCCAGGCTAGAGAATGGCCTCTCTACACTAACTTGGGTTGGGGGGAAGCGGTGACCACAGGGGGCAACATCTCTAACAATGTCAGGGTATAAAGGAATTGCCTCGGCCACAGTCAGTTTTGATGAATGGTTGAACTCTTCTACTTCTTTGAAAACAGGTGAAAAATTTTGCTGAAATCTGTTTGCCATGGGAGCAGAATCTTTTCCCCTGGGGCAGCGCTTTGCCTGCTCCACGTCATCAATTACACTCCTCATGTGATAAAGTTGAAGACATGGGAGCAGTAGCACTGGCCAGATCCAATTCCTCTTGCTCTTTGCACTGCATCGAACTAACTGGACCAACTTATTATATATTTTGGGAGTTGGAGTCGGTCCCTTTTATGACGACTCCAACTCCTGCAAAATAGGCTCCGACTCCACAGCCCTGGAGCCAAGGCTATCACGTATGGTTTGGTCTCTCTGAAGATATACTGCAGCACAAACTACGAAAACTGCTAAAAATAAAAAAAATGTGAATGGTTATAAAAGGTGTCAGTACTCGCTGTGCGTCATAACTTGCTGCTTCTGCAGACCCATAGACCAATCAGCGTGCCCATGCTGATCCCTGTCTACTACCAAAAATGCCTACAGTAGAAAAGCATTTGAGCATTTGACCTAGAGCTGGAACTGGGCTGGTGGCCTTTGACAATGTTCTGCTGAAAAACCACTTCGATCATGGAATTCAGGTGGCTGTAACTAAACATTGATGCAGACCACATAAACCCCTTCCTGGCAGCAGTACTCCCGAATGGCCATCACTTTGTAAAATAGTTTGCGGAACAGGACCGTGTTCACTTGGCTTCCAAATTCTTAAGCTCTCAACCAGATGCAGCATCTGTGGGTTATGATACGAAATAAAGTCCAATCCTTGGAGACCCAATTTCATAACTTATATGACCTAAACAATAAGGGTGCCAGAAACCATACTGCACCTTTAAGAGATCTTGTAGCGTCCATGCCTCAATTGGCCAGAAGCTGATTTGTTGGCGTGAGGGGAATATTAGGCAGGTGGTTTTGATACTGACTGATGTATATATGTTGGCACAAAAGTTGTGCTATTGATCCTGATCGATCCCTTTTCTTACAGAGCACTCCGGTGTCTTAAACCATCTGTTAACCCCAAAGACCCCAGAAGAATGGCTGACGTCACTATTAAAACTGGAGAGCACAGGCTTGCCACAGAGCGATCGGATACTGCTGAATAAACTGATTGATAATTACACTCAAGCTGTTGGAACGCTTTCCCCAGAAAAGCACAGTCATAATGAAACCTATTCTAAAATCTTGGTGCGATTTGCAGAGTTGAAAGCGTAAGTATGAGGGTAAATTCCACTTCACATAAGTATTGTGTATACTTTTATATATATTTCTATCAGACCTGCACAACATGCAGCACACTAAAGGATTTCTGGTGACCCGGAAGGGGCAGGGCTTATTTGAACCCTGCTCCAAATTGGGGAGTACCGCCTGTTTTGGGGGCAGTTTGAGCCCTCAAATCCTGCCAAGTTGTGCAAGTCTGCTTTACATAATATATTGCATTTCATTTATACTGTATGCAAGAAACCTTCTGAATGGTGGCTTTTTGTAGCAGTTTTGCTACATTAAGCATCCAAATTCTGGGCCTGTATCAGTAGCTTTGAGGGAACTGAAGGCTGGAAACTAGTGTCCATTGTCTATTGTTTAACCCCTTACCACTGCAGCCAGTTTTGGGCTTCCTGACTGAGCCCCATTTTTGGATTCTGACATGTCACTTTATGTGAGAATAACTGTTTGACACTTTTACCTATCCATGATTCAGAGACTGTTTTCTCGTGACATATTGTGCTTTAAGTTAGTAAGAAATTTTGGTCCCAAAATTCCTTGTTTATTTGTGCGAAATATAAAAATATCGTGAAAAATTTGCCTTTTTCAAATGTCAAACTACTGCATGTAAGACAGTTATTCCACTTAAAATAATTTATACCATATGTTTACTGTAGGTTGACTTTTTTTTTTTTTTTTTAAATGTGTTGTTATTTTTTTATGATATTAGGGGGCTTAGAAATTTAGTAGTCATGGCCTAGTGTCAGGATAAAATATCACTGTACCCTGAAATGTTTACATTTTCCAAAAAATTACACCCAAAAGCCAAATATCCCTAACATTTTGTGAGTGGTGTATATTGTAAGGGCATGTCCCCACGGCACGGATTTTCAGCTGGTTTGCGGTTTTTCAGACAGCCTAAAAAAACGGCCGATAATGAGCACAATGGTGCTCTATGGAAAACCCGTGCAGCAGTCCCCACTGCACGGGTTTTCCGCCCGGCGGTCCGCTCAAAAAAAACTTTGAGCAAGCACCATCTTCCGTCCGAAAACCAGACAGAATCTGTGCTTCTCAATGGGAGGGGGGAGGGCTCTTCTCTGCTAATCGCGGAGAAAAGCGCAACCCCCCCCCCCTCTCTCCACGCGCGGCTGGGGGGACGGGCGCAAAACGGGACAAATACCGGCCGGCAAACCGACCGATATTTGTCCGGTGCCGTGTGAACGCGCCCTAAGAGAAAAGTGGAGCAGTTGGCTTTTGGTAAATCAAAGCCACAACCTGACTGGTTATAATGGACAACTACTCTCCATTTCCCTAATTTTATTAAATCTCCCACATATTGGGGCAAATTTACTATTGCTGTCTAGAAGTTACGATGCAACCCTAGGCAGTCTGAAAATGTGCCAAAACAGTTCATGCTGTATGATGTTCTGCTGCATCTTCAGGGGATGTTCACACGGCGCATTGGATCCGTTTTTAGATGCGTGTGTGGATTTGGGCTTCGGACCCACACATGCATCTAACAATGTGCACTTTGCTTTCAATGTTAAACACGCATCGGTGTTCAGACAAGTGATCTCCGAAGTGTGTTTTACTTGCGTCTTTCGGATCCTTTCAAAGAACTGACATGTCCATTCTTGATCCGTTTGACAAAGCAGATTCCCTATTCAAAACTATAGGGCGTGTTTCTGCTGCAGCAAAAATGCATCCAAACACGCAGCACACTTTGGGTGCGAGTTGGATGTGTTTTACGCAGCACTTTTGCATACATTTTCGGATCCCAAAAAACGTATTCAAAATGCCGTGTGAACATACCCTTAGACTTGTCTAGCTGTTTTAGACCAACTGTCAATGGACTTACCTTGCACAAATTGTTTAGTAATTGTGGCACAATTCTAGAACAGAATGATGCATTTGGACTACCCTTTTCACTCAGCCCTGCCCTTGTCAAGCCATGCTTCTGATTTAGGGCAGGCATAAAAAGTGTCTAAGACACATAATCTGTTTTTTTCTGCCGCAACCACTATAATGCATGTGCCACAGTTTCTGTGAAATATGAAAGCATTGAGACTATCGGAATTATTCTTTTGTGTTAAACAGCATAAAGATCACCATTTTTATCGGTCATTCTATGTTTTTGATGCACTTTTTTTTTTAGCATACTGGACCCAGATGAGGCACGTGAGCAGTTTCAACTTGCAAGACTGAACTGCAAAAAATTTGCTTTTGTTCATATTGCTTTTGCCCAATTTGAGTGGGCTGAAGGTAACTTAATACTTGTTTCCATTACTATTGTTCTTCTGTGTGCACTTGTATACATTTTATGATTTGGTCTCTGTTCAAATCTGCATTGTTGTTTCATATCACAAATACCACTGATCCACAACCAACCATGTTAAGTTTTAATAGGGGTACTTCATGTTCTAGCATAGTAACCATTGTTTTGATGGGAAGAATATTACTGCTTGCAAAGTTCCCCTGACATTTTCAGTATGAGGTGTTGTTGATGTACATACTGTTATATTGTGTGTTTTTTGTACATGTACAGTTGAAAGCAGAAGTTTACATACACTATATAAAAAGACACACATGCATGTTTTTCTCACTATCTGACATGAAATCAGAATAAACCTTACCCATTTTTGGTCAATTAGGAACCAAAATTATTACTCGAGTATAAGCAGACTTTTTCAGCACATTTTTTATGCCGAAAAAACCTTCCTCGGATTAGGCTATGTTCACACGGCTTATTGCCGGCGTAGTTGCGGGGACGTATTTCGCCAGCAATTACGCCAGCTGTCGCAGGGCGAGGGGGCCGGCAGCTCGCCGGCCCCATAGACATGCCTTATCCGCGGTGCGTATACGCCGTGAATAAGTAGCATGTCACTTTCTCCCTGCTCGCCGTATTGTGCGAGCAGGGAGAGCAGACGTAATCCATAGTTCTCTATGAGAACTGTGGATTACCGTAATGACTGGGACGTATTTCAGCAGTACGGCACGAATTACGAACTGAAATATGTCCCAAAATAAGCTGCGTGAACATGGCCTTATATTCGATTGTATGTTATACAAGTTGTGTGTGTGCAAAGTACAACTCATCACGGCTGAAATTGCTGGAGTTTGCTTCCAAGACCTGTAATGATGTCACGAAAGGGTGGGAGGGGGGAGTCATGTGATGCTGTTCAGTGTATGCGGAATTCTGCTGTACTGGTTGTGATCACTGCTGGGTAAGCTCAAGCAAAGCTGTGTATGTGTGTGTTATGTGCCTGCAGCAGAGCTGTGTGTAATGTGGTTAATTACTGGAGACAATCATTTCATACATCGTGGCACCAAGTCCTCTAGTTGCTGCTCTTTGCTATGGCTGTCAGTCCTGGTTAATGAAGGGGCATCACTTTCTGCATTTCCTACCTTAGGCTTATACTCGAGTCAATAAGTTATATTTGGAAACTTGGCTTCCAAATGCTTAAAAAAGACCCTGGACAGGGCTGACATGTTACACCTTATTCTTTGACATGGGTTAATAAACACCTTTGGACTTTTTCTTAAATTTTAAAGTCTTGCAGTTTTTTTTCCAAGATAAGCAGTAAATGGTAGTAATGTATTCTACTGTTCTGTCTTTGTCGTATGCTGTTTATATTTGTTGGTTGGCTTGGTTATTTTGTGAAACTCGGCTGTAAATGTAAAATAATTTCTTTCCCTCCTCCCTCATGGCATGTGATGTTTGGAGACTGCATATAGTATTTTAAAGCTGAAGAGTGAAATTACACATGGCAGATTTTGTTGTCGAAATTCTTATGATGGGTCTTATTCATCTACAGCAGCAAAAAATAGCGGGATCAGCCCGCTCAAAAACTCCAAATGTACGACATTCCGGCTGCAAACAGCATTTCTCAAGCAAGCTTGTACCACTTGGAATAATACATTTTGGACTTTCTGGACATGCTGATGCCGCTATTTTTTTGTTGCTGTGGATTGATTACACTGGACTTTTTGTGCTGCTTTGTTTTTCAAATTGATTGGTATGAGGTCTTGCTCATCTGGCTGAAACTTGCAGAAATCCACGTTGCTGCTGCTGATGTAACTCCTTTCAGATGAGTGGTACTAATTTTAGGGTACAGAAATTTCACTGTCACTTGTGAATCCAGTTAGTTGCTCTGTGAGGTTCTCCTGTATCATGCGCTCTCCGTGCTGAGACCTCCACTGATTGCTACACCAAGAAGGGGCTACCTTAAGCGAGTGCAAAACAATGCTGATGTGGCACAAGACTTTGTTGACTGGTGTTGTTCCTTCTTTCTAGTAATTGATTGGAATCTTCTCACCTAGACCTCCACTGGTATATAAACTTCTGCCATAACTTAAAGGGGTTTTGCCACGAAGTAAATTTGACATGGGAAGTTTGTAAATTAAATAAACCTTTTCACCGTTCATCATTATTAGAAAGTCTGCAGTGTTTTTGTTTTATCGGCTCCTTGAGGGAGCCAGTGTTTTACATCTCGTCTCCAGGGGATAGGACCAGGACTGAGAGCGTCTCGGTCAAGGTCGCACATGCTCAGACATCACCTCTCCTCTCAGGCAGCTACTGAGTGTTCAAACCCCAGGTGCTGTCATTCTACTCCCGTCTTCTTTAGTAATTAGTCAAACAGTGCAAATAAATTAAGAAAAGAAACCTCAATCAGGTCTGTGCATTGATAAAGAGAAATCAAATCACAGGTTTGGTTCCTGCAGGGATTTGAACTGAGGACGCTTGTGCCTGGAGGCAAAAGTTTTACCTCTGAGCTATATTGTAACTACTCACAGCTCTTCACATAATCAGACCTTTCTTTGAATTGCAAATCATGTGACTCAGCAGGATGACATCACTAGGCCTCCCTTCTCTCTAGTCAAACAAATCACACACGCCCCCTTCTAAGCACACAGAGCTGAAGAGCTGGATGCAGGAGATATGAAATGAGATCGTGGCAAAACCCCTTTAGCATGTTTGGAATTTCCACCCAAGGGGAGTGCTGTATTTATTGCCCCAACACAGTTAGAAATATCTTAGGAGATAATATACACTTAACATTATGGCCGTCCTTTTACTAGGGAACTTTAAAAAGAGCAAGCAGATTCTTCAGAAAGGAAGAGATTGCAGAGCTGTCCCAGTGGAAATGATTGAGTTGGCTATGAAGAACTTGCAGCTGAAGAAATCTCAGTTGATCTCTGGAGAAGATAAAGAAAACCTGTACTGTAAGTACCTGCAATATGAATGGGTCTTTACATTGCATTTGGTGAGGTCATATTTTAGAATAATTAGGAATTTGTTGCAGTGTCTTCAAGTCACACAAATGGAGAAAATGTGCCGAGCTCTGTGGTTGGAAAACCTCAAAGGATACGCAATGACAGCACCGAGGAGCTCTCCAACAACATGATTTTGTCATTTGGGTAGGAAATATAACATTTTGCTTGAAATTTAATCCAATTTTCTTTGTGCCAAACATAAATGTTCGTTGTTTTTTGTCCTTTATAGACAAAAGTTAAGCTCGCCTGAAGAAGGTGATGCAATTCCAAAGAAGCCTCTAATGAATGTAGGTATGAACAGGGTCATGTTCTCTTTTAGCATCCCCCACGCATTGCCGCTTATGGTCTGTGAGCCTATACTAATCCTGCTGTTTTTATTTATGCTAGTCATGTCCATTTGGGAGAGTCCCCATACAGTCCTCAACCTCTCCAGAAGCTGGTGTCAACAATGATGGATTTCCCAGTTCAAGTGTTAAAAGGTACTGTATGGTTTAATTTCCCATAGTCCTTTGAATTCATTCATATTCTTATTCACAGTAATACTTTTGTGTAGCTTGTGGTTTGTGTGACTGTAGTATATAGAATTGGCTTAAAATCCTATACTGCTTTATTAAATTTTGTAATTTATTTAAGAATGGAAAGTTATTAATACACCACAGAAGAAAGTATAACGATCTCGCCTAATTCCTGCACATATGTCTCCTGCCAGCTGTAGTTGGTGCCCAACTATCTAATGACTACTGGGCACCTACTTTATTGACCAAGACTGGTAAAAGCCACCATTCCTCACAGTTTTATAGGGTTTGTCCTGGCACTGAGATGGGGCCAGGTTGGGTACAGTAAAAACTATACTTCCCATCCTGTCCTCCACCCCAGACATTCTGGAGTTCCCTGACTACTGGTTCCTCTTCACTTGGAAGTTCACAGTGGGTTCCAGAAGCTGGGGTCCTAATATTCCCTTGTCTGCCATTTTTGTGCTATTCCGGCAAGGCCTTGGAATATCTCCATCAGTTTAATGCTGACTGAAATAACATGCTGCACTACACAAACCTTGGATGGGGTTAAAAAAAACTAATCCTTGAAAAGAAAAAAAATATTCTTACAAAATGTTAAACATCATTGCTATCACTACATCTGTATTAATACAATAAAAAAAAACTTCAAAAAGATTTTTAAAAAATTCTATATCTTTTGCAATGTATAGTTACCTAGTTATTACGGTTGAAAAAAGACATAGGTCCATCAAGTTCACCCAAGGGTGGGGAAAAGTGTGGATGAAAGGATGGGAATAGGGAATTTTTCACCTTTGTTTGCCACTTCTGATACCGACTTAGGATTTGATTGGTTCTTGCCTTATCCATTCCTAAGTGAATATTTCATTCCTGATCCCAAAATTGCTATCGGACTGGATCTAGACATTTTATACGGCTACATAAGTATTAATATTTTATGGTCGTAAGTAGTTATCTGAGCCTTTTCTTGAAGTCTTGATCTGTTCATGCTGTGACCAGCTACTGGGGTGGCCATTCCACAGGTTCACAGTTCTCATGGTAAAGAAGGCTTTTCTCCTCTGGAAATTGAAACTTTTTTTTCCTCCAAATGGAGGGAGTGTCCCCCTGTCTTTTTAAGGCAGTTTTCCATGAAATGGCTTTTCACCATACTTTTTGTAGGGGCCGTTTATATACTTTTATAAATTAAGCAGGACTAAATAAGTTTAATTCTTCTAAACTTTCTTAGTTTGGTTGCTTGTCTTTGCACGTTCTCTAGCTCCATTACATCCTTTCTATAAGCTGGAGCCCAGAACAAAACAGCATATTCCAAATGCGGCCACACCAATGCTTTATTTTGAGGCAATATTACATCCCCGTCCTGCGAGTCCATGCCTCTTAATACACTCTAATATCCTGCTGGCTTTAGAGGCAGATGTTTGGCACTAATTGCTGTTCTGTGATCTATAGATACACCCAGATCCTTCTCAACAGGCGATTGTCCCAGTGCCCCCCTCCTCTCTCCCAGAACATATGATGCCTGCAGATTATTAGTACAAAGATGCAGAACTTTACATTTATCCACGTTGAACCCCATTTGCCAAGTGGATGCCCAAACACTCAGTGTGTCCAGGTCTGCTTGTAATCTATGAACATCTTTCATACATTGTACTACACAGCTTGGTATTCGTGCATCAATGGAAAAAACTGCTTGCTTCTAGGGGTTAACAAATCTTATAAATGTCGTGTTTTACATTGTATAACCTGTTTACTTTGTTTTCAACAATTACTTATAATCTGTTTGTTTTCGGCACTTCTTTCAAGACAACCCCTTAGTGCATTGCGTGTGCCAGTCCTACCTTCGTTATCAAAACCTAAGTGTAGTGGTGATGACAATCCTGTTTCTGGACATAATGTAAGATGCTCTTGGTGTAAAACGACCTACTTAATATATGTTTTCGATTAGTAATTTCAATCGGATTTAGGAACACTAATGGAAAATGAACGTTTTCTTTTGTCTTACAAAGTGATGACCTTTGTATAGGACATAATTGGTAGGGGTGGATCTTGGGCCCTGACTGATCCTAAAAATTAGGGGAATGTAGGTTTATTGCTTTACAGGGAAGGGGGCACAGCATGAAACCCTGTCACTTTTATTCGAACTGTAGGGGTCCTAAAGGTTGAAGATGCCTCTCCCCATCAAACCTTAATCTACTAACCATATACTAGATAGATGCCCTGAGAATCGAGGGGCACCACACTTAAAAGGAACCTGGCAGGTGGTTTATGCTGCCCTATCTGAGAGCAGGATATGATGAAGGGAGAGAAGCTGAGCTCTCTGATTATATTTGAAGCAGGTTTTTTTGCGTAAAATGCAGAGAAACTAAATTGAAAGTGAAAGTACTGCTGACTCCGCCCACATACAGCTATTGACAGCTTCCTTTGTAAACACACTAATACAGGGAAAACTGTCAATCATTATGTGTGGGGGCAGTAAACCGGACTTGTACTATCACTGAGGGAGTCCAGTCTAGATTTTTACTTAGACACCTTGCTTCAAACCATATACACCTATATATCACAGAGCTCAGCTTCTCTCCCTCTATCATATCCTGCTCTCAAATAGGGCAGCATAACCCACCTGATGGGTTCCCTTTTAAATTTTGTGCTTACGGTAATGCTAGGAATAAAAATATTGCCTGGCCTGAATGTGAGTATTAGTGTTACAGATGGGGGGGAATAAGCAGTCTTGTTATTCAGAGGACTATTTGTTTCTACTAGGAAGAAAGTCCGCTCTAATCTCCTCTAGAATGATTTTATTCTA
>JAODAL010040039.1:0-37356 GCA_025379985.1 Phyllomedusa bahiana
ATGCAGGGCGGAAACCCAACCTTGGGTAGCTATATACTATAGACCGAGAATTAGGCATGTGAGGCCTTTGATCAAGACAGACTAACTCAGATTAAAGTTTATAGATTTAATTAGCCTTGAAGGGCACACTAGACAGGTAATATGTATAAGATGGATAAAAAATATACAGGAAAAGAGACAGATACAAATACAATTATGGATTACAGACAAAAGGCGTTAAATAGTCAGGTTACCTTGTTGCTTTGCTTGGTGCACGGCCGCATGGGGGGCAAAATGTGGCCTGGCTGCTGCGTGATGATGTTACTGGACCTGCTCTCAGGTACCCCCCTCCTTGGATCAAACAGGAAGAGCCACCCCTGGCTCCTGGCTTATTTTCTGCGAGGGGCAGCCCACTTGGCACCCCCCTACACACCCCTGGGACGGTCTATGAACTCCTCCCACTCAGGTCATGCAGTTTCTGATAAAAAACCCAAAAAATGGACTATAACTCGGCAGGGCATTGGAAACAGAACCGACCCGGGTGGTACCATCAGAACCGTCAGAGCTTTCCTGACGCCTGGATATCAAACATGTTTTATTTTATGGACCCCGTAACCCCGGGTTCTGGATATCTCAGTCCCCATGCGTCCGGGAAACCGGGAAATGGGTCTGTGCGTGCGGGGAGCTCATATTTTGCGATATGAACCCGCCATGCACCATTATGACGGATCGCCTATGAATCGATATGAAATATCGGAGACGACTCGACTGGGTTTGATTGATTAAAGTCTTTGAAGCTGGGACTAGCATTGTTCAGTGCTAATTAGATTCATGAGGATCTTTCATGGGTTGACCCCATGCGTGGCGACTTCCCTACAGAAGGCATTTACACTGGGCTTCGTTACTGTGTAAATTGAGCTTGTCCTAGGCTGGAGCCATCTGTGTTCTGACTAGATTAACATGTAAATTGAGCTTGTCCTGTGGTGGGGGAAGGCCGTGATCTGACTAGATACAGAATGGGGATGCAATAAAGTGAATTCTTCCTCACACCCGGCAATTGTCTATATCGCAATTCCTGATGTAGCGCTGGTCACGGCGACAAACGCGTTGTTAGGGATTTGATTGATTTATGTTTATAGAAGGTTTAAGCTCTTTTTCAGTTAATATGTTACACTTAATAAAAACGATTTTTTTAATCATACTCTGCGCTGAGAGACGAGATTTCATTGCCCCGATCTGGCCATAGACTACAATGGGAGAAAGTAGCTCGTGCTCTGATTGGCCGAGATAGCCAAGCCCCCGCTACTTCAACCAATCAGCTCTTTTCTGCATTTTTACTGTATTTTGAACTGTCCCGCCTTTGATTTTGATTGGTCAATACTTCTCCATAGGATTTAATGGTTCACTGTAGCTCCTATTCTGATTGGCTGGTTTCTGCCGACCAATGAGAATAGCTTACAGAATTTGAATTACTGTATTTCCCGGCAATTTCCAATATCCAAATTCCTGATGTAGCGCCGTTCTTGATTTTTGGAAAGTGATTTTATTTATGTATTTTTTTAGTAGGTTTGAGCTCTTTTTCAGATAATGTTTTACACCTAATAAAGGCGATTTTTTGATTCATAATCCATGCCGCACGATATCTTTAATGATTTTTCGCTGTTTTCCAGCCTGTGTCGAATCGGAATACATGTTCTGCGCAGTCCCGCACTGCGCCTAAGTCCCGCACTGTGCCCCACACACTGGCGAGGCTCGGTGAACTTTTCCCCGCATGTATGAACGCACCTCCTCGGACGGCGAATATTAGGCACTGCGCCTCACACACTGGCGAGGCGCGGCGGACTTTACACGGCATATATGATCGCACTACCTCGAGCGGCGAATCTTAGGCGCAGTCCCGCACTGCGCCTCACACACTGGCGAGGCGCGGCGGACTTTACACCGCATGTATGAGCGCACCTCGCCGCAAATTTCGCCAGAAAATTGGCGAAAACGTGTGCTCCGACGCGAAGAGATTCATACATGTCGCCCTAAGATTCTGGAGAAGGGTTGTTGATCCAGGGATTTATTCTGATTGCCAGATTGGAGTCGGTAAGGATTTTTTTTCCTTAATTGTGGATAATTGGCTTCTACCTCATGGGGATTATTGCCTTCGTCTGTATCAACACTTTAGCACAATAGGCTGAACTGAGTGGACGTCTGTCTTTTTTCGGCCTTACAAACTATGTACTGTAATTATATAACTATGTAATCAAAATGAAGTTGTTATTATGGGCGACATTACCCAGACATAAATTGGGAAACTGAAACCTGCAGCTCTCTATAGAGGAAACAGGCTTTAGTAAATAAATAAAAATAATTACTTTTCCCAACTGGTGCAGGAGCCGACTATCTGTCTATCTTTTTTCAGCCTTACAAACTATGTAACTATGTAAATTTTTACTTCCTGTGTAAGTTTTTTTGCAGGATGAGCTTATATTTTCATGGGTACCCTTCTTGGGAGCATATAACTTTTTGATCACCTTTAAATCCGTTTTTTGGAAACCATGGTGAAGAAAATAAAGCAATCCTGGTAGTGTCTTTTTTCATTTCTACTTGTTACAGAGCTCACTGTGCGGTGTATATGACATATTAAGTTTACTCCGTGGGCCAATATGATTTCAGTGACACCCAATTTATATATTTTTTTGATGTTGCACTTTTTAGTATGTAAAACAATGTTTATACATTGCTATCTACTGGTAGCAATAACTTTTTTAGTTTTTAGTATACGGAGCTGTGTAAAGGCTTTTTTTTTGCTGGACAAATTAACGTTTTTATTGGTATCAATTTGGGGTTTATATGAACAAAAATCGCAATTCTGCCATTTTTTTACAGTGTTCATCATGTGGGTTAAATAACACAACAAGTTGATATGGTACTTTGTTACACACCGTGTATGTATTTATTTTTTTGCTATTTTGGAGGGATTGGCATAAGCAACAGGAAAATACCAGTGTGAGTGTTTTACTTTATTTTGTTTTCTTTTTTTTTTTACTTTTTTTATTTTAACACTTTTTGTTATTTGTCCCCATTTAGGTCTTAACTCAGTGATCTCTTGATAGTGGCTACAAAACATACCAGTATTGTACTGTACTGCTGTGTATTGTAACTGTCAATCACCATGGTGACTGTCATGGAAGCCATCAGCACATGGGTGCCGATGGAGACAGAGGGTTTCCTCCCTCTTTCTTGACCCTTTGCATTGCAGACTCACCCCCACTCTGACCCTGAACTTTTCCAAGCCCAAGTAAACAAAACTCCTATGACCCTTTGATCAACTCCTCTTTCCCCAAATAATGACACAACACCTTTTTGAATAATTTTGGCCACAGCAGCTATTTCATGAACAACATATACAACATAGTTATATATATATAAAATTTTTAACAATATAATATATAAAATTTAACCAAAAACACAACCAACCACACTCAAACGTATCTAAACACCAATGGGGCAGGGGTTCTTGGAGCTAAAAAGATCTGGAAAACCCAGAAACAAAACCAAAACAACCTCCTTGGAGGTATCACACCCAGCCACCTCAGAGGTTTGGGGGCACCACAGCCATAGAGATCGATGAACCTGTCACCGGCTCCCAGGTACACCAACCTGAAGAGCCCAGCTTTTTGCCAGAACAAACAAACAAAATACACACTATGAAATTTGGGTACCATAACCGTTATGACTTCCTATACCAATTTTCCACCAACTCTGAGGGCCCTTAACCTTCACTGCGAGCATGGCTGAACTTCGTCATTCAGCCAGAGATTCCACTCACCAGACTCCAAATCCACATAGCGGACAAAAACTCCCCCGTTTCTGCAACAAATCCAGACACTGCCCTGTTAAACTTAACCCTGGCCCTGTTGATCCTCTCCACTGACCTAGTGCCACGCCAGAACCACCTGACATCTGACAGCCCCAGCCAAGAGTCGATGGGTTCATCAGACACATCCCTTAGTTGGCATGGCCCGGTAGCAGGTCATGGACCCTCACCTGTCCTCAACCCGCCTCTGTACCGTAGGGTTCCCTCAGCCAGAGAACTACTATGGGCTGTGGGCTCTGCACCACTATACAGCAAGTATGAACTATTTGAGGACAATGAGCAGCTACTGGGCAGCAAAAAGGTGGGACAGACATCCGCTGCTTATTGCAGTGAGTGGGCAAGTAGTGAAGAGGAGAGTGGCATGGGTGGTTATGTTGTGAACGGTCACGCTCTGTACACCAAGACCATTGAAGAGGACAGCAGTAAAGGGCAAACACTAATTGATTACGATGTAGCCGATGACACTTGGGAGTCGGGTGAAGCAAGGGCTTCATCATCATCGTCAGGAGACGCAGTCAGCAAGTTGGTAGTGTGGCCGGGAGTCAGCAGGGTGGCAGCAGTGCGAGGTCGGGAGCCAAAAGGCCACGGGGTAAATCACCCACTTTGCAAGTCCCATCTGGCTCAGAAAGTAGCTGCTCAGGTGCTCACCGAGGCAGCGGCGGTAGCAGTCTAAAAGGAGTATTGGTTGTAAAATCACATACTCGGTGGTGTGGCAGTTTTTTGCCAAGACACCGGAGGAGGCGAACATGGGTATATGTAGAATCTGTGGACAGAAAGTGAAGCATGGCCAGGGAGATAATGTTGGCACCACAGCCCTGCGTCAACATATGCAGCGTCATCATCCAGTGGCCTGGGAGAAACGTGTCTCAGATGTGGCACACACCCAGTGGCACACATCCCATTTCAGTCAGTCAAGGCTCCACCTCCTCTGCCAAAGGGAGCAATCTGTCTTTTCCATCATCTACCGGTCCAGATGCTCCTGCTCCTCACCACTTATCGCGCCAGCAGTCGTTCACCAAGGCAACTGCCAAGAGACAGCAGTATGTGTCCAGCCATCCTACAGTGCAGAAGCCGACCATGCTCCTGTCCACGTTGGTGGTATTGCAGTCATTCCCTTTTCAAGTGGTGGACCATTCAGAGAACTGATGGCTTGTACCGAGCCGAGGAGGAGAGTCCCAAGCCATCATTTCTTTTTGAAAAAGGCAGTACCAGCCCTGCACAAATTTTGTATGTAGAAGAGAAGGTGGGCCAGTCCTTGAGCCTGTCGGTGTCTTCCAAAGTGCATGGCAGTGCGGATGCATGGAGTGGTTGCTACGGTCAGGGACAGTATATGTCGTTTACAGCCCACTGGGTGAATGTTTTTCCTGCAAAATCACACCAGCAACTTGGACGGGAGATGCAGCTTTCTCCACCATGTCGTCAAACTGCTGTTACTGCACCGCCTCTTCCTCCTCCACCACCTCAGCCTTCACTTTAACGACAAGTATTAGTGCTCCTCCAGCATAACACATGTGCAGTGCATGGCGATGTTACGCAATTCTACACCTGGTTTGCCTGGGCGAACGAAGTCACACAGGGGAGAAACTGCTCCGCGTCATGAAAGACAAAATCGATTTCCGTCTTTCTCCATGACAACTTAAAATCAGACCCATGCTGACAAACAAAGGAAAAAACATGGTGTCCGCACTGCGCAGAGAAGGGCTGAGCCATGCCCCCTGCATGGTGCAAGTGTTTAATCTAGTTCCTCTAGTCTCCGACTACCTTCAAGACATTCTAAAAATGGCCAGGAAACTTTGCATGCACTTCACCCATTCCTACACTGTCAAGCACACTCTCCTTGATCTGCAGCAGCAGAAGGACTTCCCCCAACATATGCTGATATGTGACAATTCCATCCATTGGAATTCCAGTCTATGTTGGACCGACTCTATGAACAAAGAAAGGTCATTAATGATTTCTTCATGATCCAAGCACACAGGAGTACTCCCCTGTGAAATTTTGATGTCAGCCAGTGGCAGCTCAGGCCCTTTGAGGAGGCCACGTTATTTGTCAGTCGCCAGGACTAAGGGATGAACAACGTCATTCCACTGCTTCATGTCCTGGAACAGATGCTGCAAAATCTGTCTGGTCATCGGACTGGAGACATGGTGACTACATCTCATGGGCACATGAGTTCGGTGGGGGCTGAACTGGAGGAGGAGTAGGAGGAGGACAAACTCAAGTACTATAGAGACATCCCATGTAATCAGTTGGCCGCTGCCTATTTGCGCCATCATCCATCCTCTCACAGGTCTGACTGGGTGGTTTCTCAGTGCTCATGTACCACTGCCATGGCTGCAGTGTGTGAGGGGGGTGTCGGAGCAGTACCAGCTCCATCAGCAACAACCTGAGTCTCGAGTCATTGATGAGCAGTTTCCTTCACCCGTCTAGTGAAGAAGGTACTCACCAGCAGTAGCAGAACCTGGAGCCGACCCTGAACCAGCAGGAGATGGCTTAGTTGGACAGCACCCTGCCACCCCACATTGAAGATCTGCTGGACTACTGGGCAGCCAAACTGGATTTGTGGTCGCAACTTGCCGAGTTTGCACTGGAGAAGCTGTCCTGCCCGGCCAGTAGTGTGGCATCAGAGTGGGTGTTCAGTGTGGCGGGTGCCATAGTTACCCAAAGGAGAACTTGCTTGTCCACCAAAAATGTGGAGAGACTCAATTTTGTCAAGATGAATCAGTCGTGGATCAGGCAGGATTTCCACCCACCTCCCCACTCTTCATTGGGCCATTATGTAGCATTCTAGTGCAGCTGCCACCTTACCACTAAGGTCTTCTCATGCTGGAGCTGCTGTCACCTCCAGGCTATGTCACCATGTCACGCTCTGGCTTGAAGCTGCTGATGCTGACTCCGCCTCATCATATCACCTAGTTGCCGCCACCTCAAAATTATGTTATTGTGCCACTCTTCAGACTGATGCTGCTACTGTTGCTGCTGCCACCTCCACACTGTGTAATTGTGCCAATCTGTGGCTTACTCATGCTGTTGCCACCTTCATAATCTGTCATTGTGCCACTTCTTGGCCTACTCATGCTGCTGCCACCTCCACAATCTATCATTGTGCCACTCTGTGGCCTACTCATTCTGCTGCCACCTCCACACTATGTCATTGTGCCACTGTGTAGCCTACTCATGTTGTCGCTACCTCCACATTCTGTCATTGTGCCACTCTGTGGCCTACTCATGCTGCTACCAACTGACCACTCTCTCACTCGATCATGCTGTGGTTGATGTGTGTATGTGGTTGATGTGTGAGAAATACACACACTGTATTTCAAAGATAATTCACCACAATAAGTGAAAAAAGTAACTTTGTGGCGCAGGGAACAATATATCAAAATAATAACCTGCCTGTAATGTAGATGTGTGTATTTGTCAAATACACAAGCTGTATTTCAAAGGTGTTTCACCATATAAGTGAAAAAAGTAACTCTTTGGTGTTGAGAACAATATCCCAATAGTGATGAGCGATTGTGTCAACTTTCGTTATCGGATCGATAGTCAATATCGGCAATTATCATGCAGATATCCGATAGCCGATAATAGCTAATCGCCGATGACCATTAAAGTCTATGGGAGAGGAACACCAGCTTCATACTTACACCCACACTGGATACATGCTACATCTTAGGCAAGACAATAAGGCAACAAGATTCAGAGAAAAAAAGTCACGGACTATTCACTATCCATGTCCTGTACCACAGCATGACCTTTAAACCTGCATGACCCACAAATTAAAAAGTGCCAGAAGGCAGTATGATTTGAACCATCATTTTAGTTGAACTGGACATTGACTATCCCTGTCCTGTACCACAGCATGACCCTCAAACCTGCATGACACACAAAATAAAAAGTGCCAGAAGAAAGTAGTCTTTGAACCACCATTTTAGTTGAACTGGACATTGACTATGCCTGTCCTGGACCGCAGCATGACCCTTAAATCTACATGACCCATAGATTAAAAAGTCCCGGAAAAAGGAGTCTTTGAACCACCATTTTAGTTGAACTGGACATTGACTATGCCTGTTGTGGACCGCAGCTTGACCATTAAATCTACAAGACCCACAGATTAAAAAGTGCTGGAAAAAGGAGTCTTTGAACCACCATTTTAGTTGAAATGGACATTGACTATGCCTGTCCTGGAGCACATCATGACCCTCAAACCTGCATGACACACAGATTAAAAAGGAGTCTTTGAACCACCATTTTAGTTGAACAGGACATTGAATATGCCTGTCCTGGACCGCAGCATAATTCTTAAATCTACATGACCCACAGATTAAAAAGTGTCAGAAGAAAGTATTCTTGAAGCAGTATTTTAGTGAAATGGACATTGACTATCCATATCCTGTAATGCAGCATGACCCAAAAACCCGCACAGGTGCCCTTATGGACCATCATAAAATTTCGCAATAACAAATAAACTATATTAAAAACAACCAGTTTTCCAATACTGCTGTGGCTAGAGGTACTTGCCATTCTACTGTTGACATTGTTCCACCGTGACATTAGAATGTGAAGCAAACGAAATAGATGTCCCAAGTAGGTCAACGAGGCATGTCTGAAAATCCAGCATTCTACTGTAAAGTGGGTTGAAATAAATTACTGATCAAGGCAGGTGAGGCTGTAAACGTGGATCACACAGGTTCAGCTAGCAGGGACAGAGTTACAGTGGGTGCGGTGAGAGCCAGGGCTGGTGTTCGTCATCTATTAACACGCAGGTTTAGCTAGCAGGGCTGGAGTTACAGTGGGTGCGGTGTCAGCCAGGGCTTGTGTCCGTCATCTATTAACACGGCAAAAATGCCCTTATGGCGCAGCAACGAAAACAGTCGTGCTGAAGCAGAGTGCGGAATCGGAAGTGTGAGCTAAGACCTTTTGACCCTTTTGCCACTGTTGATAATTGTGAAGAGCAAAGGTGTGTTAGAAACCACATTTTTTATAATAGGACCTGTAGTATAGCTGTATTTCACAGCAACATGCCCCCAAAAATTCAAAACATGACCCTTTTTCCACTGTTGACAATTGTGAAGAACAAATGTCTTTTAGAAACCACATTTTTTAAAATAGGATCTGCAGTATAGCTGTATTTCACAGCAACATGACCCAAAAAATTATAAAAATAACGTCTCATCCACTGTTAAAAATTGTGAGGGAGAAATGCCAATTAGAAGCCTAATTTTTGTTCCAAAGGACCTTGATTATAGCTGCATCTCAAAGCACCATGACCCCAAAACCAATGACAGTGCGAAAAATTTTAATGAAGAAGTGAGTAAATGAAATACAGTTTTTCATGAAACCGCGTACAATTGGTGTCTTTTACAGTCTCCTCACCGCAAAACCAGCAAAATGACCTTTTGGGAACTGAGAATAAAAATTGCAGTAAGAAGTGATCATTTTAAAAAAAAATTTTCAAGAGGATAATTTCTGTTTGAAGCGGAATGTGAAGTAGACCGGCAACTCATCGGTGACCTCAGGCATGGGGGCCACAACATCATCATAGATCCACGTCTGATTCATCTTGATGAAAGTCAATCGATCCACATTATCAGTGGAAAGCCGGATGCGTTTGACTGTAATGACTCCTCCAGCTGTGCGGAAGGTCCGCTCAGATATGACGCTGGCTGCTGGGCAGGACAACACCTCTATGGCGTGGCGAGTGAGCTTGGGCCATTCATCCATTTTGGATACCCAGAAGTCGATTGGGTCCGTAACACATCCAAAAACATCGGTGTTGAGATGCAGATAGTCGTGCACCATGATCTTAAGCCGGTCTCTGTGTATTGTATGTGTGCCCTGCATTACATGCGTTGGTGAGGTGATAAATAAGGATTGCCAGAGGTCACCCATTAGGTTTTTGCCACAATGCTTGCTGCTGTTGCTGCCGCTACGGCTGCTTGACACTCTAGTGCTGTCACGTTGTTGACGTTGTTCCACCGTGACATTTGAAGAACGTGAAGCAGACGCAACAGATGTCTTCAGTTTATCAATAAGCACGGTCTCCAATACCTGCATTTTACTCTCTATTTGGGTGAGTGGAAGGAAAGTGCTGAGTTTCACTTTGTAACGGGGATCGAGGAGGTTGGCCAACCAGTAACTGTTGTTCATTTTGATGGCATTAATGCGAGGATCATGTTGGAGGAAATGGAGCACCCAAGCACTCATGTGAGAGATGGAGCCTTGATTTCCCAAGCCTTTAGGTCAAGGGGCACTAGCAAACTGATCTTCCTCATCTTCCTCCTCCGCCTCAAATCCGTTCCAACCTCTTTCCAAGGCAGTGACATCGGGAATGTCGGTGTCCAGGAATACCTCATCCTCTTCCTCCGCTTCTTCCGCCTCAGCTTCAACACTGAGAGCTGAAGCGCCACCTTGCACCAGCCCTGAACCCCGAACCACTGCCTAATGAAGACCGATAAAGTTGAGAAACTGTCGGGCCTTCTGGATTCGACGGAGAGAAAGGCTCTGTGTCCTCATCTGTGTCCGTCTCCTTCTCCGTCGCTGGTGGGACCTGCTGTTTAAGAGTGTTCAGAACACTTGTTCCAGAACTAAGATCACCAGAATGCTCATGCTGACAAGAGCATTGTCTGCACTGACCATTTTGGTGGCTTCTTCAAAACTCGCAAGGATGGTGCAGAGATCTTTCACCTGCCTCCACTCTCAGTGGCTCAACACCCCGAGGTCCGCACCGCTGCTTGTCAGGCCATGTGTCAATTCGTTCTGCGTAATGGTTGACGGGAAGGACGAGCTGAAACTGCAATGCAGCAAGCCGGGACAAAGCAGGGTGCAAACTGCGGAAGTGTGAGCTCAGACCTCGAGCCCTCCTCAGCAGGCAGTCCAGACTCGGGTAGCGCTTTAGAAATTTCTGAACAACGAGGTTCATGACGTGTGCCAGACAAGGGATGTGCTCCAGCCTACCGATCTTAGAGGCGGCCAGGAGATTTCGACCGTTATCGCACACCACCTTGCCTGGCAGAAGGTACTTGTCACCCAGCCAGCACTCGGTCTCGTTGCGAAGAGCCGTCCACAGCTCCTGACCTGTGTGTTGACGGTCTCCAAGACAGATTCATTTCAACACAGCCTGGTTTCTTTAGACACATGATGCTACCAGTGGACCTTGGGGGAAAGAACCCTCACCATCCCTGTGATTTTGAAGAGCGTGTGCTGAGCCTGAGAGCCACAGTCACCACCAGAGACATCCACCTAGCTTGCCCATTGAGCTGTCACAGAGATATAGCGGCCTTGACTGTGCTGGTGGTCAGATGGACTTTGTCGGACACAGATGCAGACAATGCGCTTGAGATTCTAGATGACACGTGGCTGACCAGGGCAGGGATGGCTTTTCTGGAAAAGAAATGCCAGCTCGGCATCTGGCATTGGGGGCAGGCAATGGCCATGACGTGGCGGAACCCATCTGTGTCCACCAGACGGAAAGGCAACATTTCCAAGGCCAAAACCCGGTCAATGCCGACATTCAGGCTTTTGGCTTTGGGTTAAAGTGTTTCTTCTGCTCCCAAACCTGGTAGACAGAAGGCTGGCTGCTAAACTGTCCGCTGTATGACATGCAGGTCAAACTGGTTCAAGGAGAATGGGTAGGCTGTGTCTCTGGTGGTGCTGGTGGTACTCGGGCGATGATTTAGGCTGAAGTAGAGGTTGATCCTTGATCATGACGCTGAGAGACATGGGCAACTGAGGAATGCTTGGTCTTGGAAGTGGCGGAGGAGGTGGAGACAGAGGGTGTGACAGTGGTTGGAAGCCCTTGATCGGTGTGGCCTTTTTTCGCCATTTTTTCCCTCCATTTCAACTCATGCATTCGCTGCATGTGACTAGACATGTGGGGGGTGGTTAAACACCTAAGATTCTTGCCTCGACTGATGCATTTACGGCAAAGGCGGCATATGACATCGCTGGGTGAATCAGAGGGTTGATCGAAAAAGGCCCAGGCTTGAGAGGTCCTGGACGTTTTTGACGCCGGTAAGTCCGCTGGCAGAATAATCTCAGCGGACTTGTGTGACCGCCCTCTCCCTTTTTGAGGCGAGACCCATTCTGACACTACCCTATCGTCTTCCTCCTCGTCAGTGATGAAGCGCTCGCAAGCAAATTCTGCTGAAAAGACCACGTTGGATCTGCAATGTCGTCATCATCATCATCATCAACACAGGTGACTTCCTCGTCCTGACATTCTACATCCTGGAGCTGCGGGCTACAAGCAACAGGCACTGGAAGGCGTTGCCGACCGCCCGGGATTTTTGCCGATTGACCGGCTTCCTTGTCCTCCTCTGATGGCATCAGCGATAGGGCGTCAGAGCAGACAAAATGATCCTCTTTGGCCTCTTGATCTTTTGAAATGCCTTCTGACCCCAGCCGCATTTTATCATCAAAGAGGTATTCAGAGAATGGATTATCCACAGTGGTGGGGACATGAGGTGACATTTGGGCTGCCTTTGCTTCATGTTGGATGGAGGCTGACAATGATGATGACATTTGTGGCCGTGACTGGGAGGATAAGGAGGTAAGGCTGCTGGATGCAGGTTGCATTAACCACTGAAGAACAGATTGGCGATGCTGTTCGTTACTGAGATTCACAGGGCACGACCCAGCGATGACAGGCCTGACGGTCCTGCAACCGACGATCCGCTGGCTTGCGTGTTGTCGCCAGCACTGGAAGGAGCACCTTCTCTCGTTCCTCTACCTCCATGTCCTGCTCGCATACCACCTGCATTTTACTCCATGTTCAAAAAGATAAAAATTTAAAAGGTATGGAAGAGTTTTTGATAGTCTCTTATTGAAAGACGGCAAATCAAAGCTATTCTTAAATCCCCCTAATTTCCAACAGCCAACTAGGATTAGAAACAGAATTGTTTCTAACAAATATCTGTGAAATGCGGTATGGTGGAAGACTCGTAACACAAAATCAACAGTGTTCTTCTTTCAGTCCCTGAGATTTACAACTGCCCAGTAGGACTAGCAGTTGATAGTTTTCAACAAACTATCGTACAAATGCACGATTAGCGCCAAACTGAGACGCACTGAATTAAATAGAAGTATTAAAAAGTTATATGGATTACATATGGCGGTTTTGCCACCACTGACAACAGGCGTAATTTGCAATAAAATATGTATAACACAATGGGCGACATGTATGAATGGGATCCTGTTTTCTGGCGTATCCTGCGCCTCACCGGCCCGAATCCCCTGTCGGACGCAGTGATGCGATGTTAGGCGCAGCCTTCACCACTTTTGACACTTTCGGATGCGCCTTACATGAGGGCCGTGCAATGGGCGCGGTGTGGGCATTCAGGGGCGGGACGCGGCGCGTTCGAAAACTCCGAGGCATGTATGATCGCGGTTCGGCAAAGTGAGGCGCATTGCAGCGCTCGCCAGCTCTGACAGGCAGACCTAGTTGATTCTGGTCTAAATGAGCCGGAGGAGGCGAAGTGAAGCGAGAACGGAACATGAGAGGAAACATATAAAAGATCGCAACAGAAATCTCGACTCTCAGCGCCGTGCGGCATGGAGTATGATTCCCAAAAAATTGCCTTTATTAGGTGTAAAACATTATCAGAAAAAGAGCTCAAACCTTAAAAAAAATAAAAATAAAAAAAATAAATCACTTTCCAAAAATCTAGTACGGCGCACATCAGGAATTTGGATATTGGAAATTGCCGGGATATACAGTAATTCAAAGGCGGGACAGTTCAAAATACAGTAAAAATGCAGAAAAGAGCTGATTGGTTGAGCTAGCAGGGGCTTGGCTATCCCGGACAATCAGAGCGCGAGCTACTTTGTCCCATTGTAGTCAATGGAGAGATCGGGGCTATGAAATCTCTGCTCTCAGCTCCGTGCGGCATAGAGTATGATTAAAAAAATAATTTTTATTAGGTGTTAAACATTATCTGAAAAAGAGCTGAAACCTTCTATAAACATACATCAATCAAATCACTAACAACGCGTTTGTCGCCGTCACCGGCGTTACATCAGGAGTTGCGATATAGGGAATTGCCGGGAAATACAGTAATTCAAATTCTTTAAGCTCTTCTGATTGGTCGGCAGAAACCAACCAATCAGAATAGGAGTGACAGTGACCCATTATAGGCTATGGAGAAGTATGGACCAATCAAAATGAAAAGGCGGACAGTTCAAAATACAGTAAAAAAGGCAGAAAAGAGCTGATTGGTTGAGCCCAGGCGGCAGATATGAATCCACCAATCATATGTAGTGCGTCTATTTTGAATGGAGAAAGAAGGGCGCTATAGTAGGGCGCCCTAAAATTTATTACTGTCTATGGGAAATATTCAATAAATTAATTTTTATTTCTTTATTTTCGTTACACCCATACTATTGATCTTTGGCTAACGAAAATAAAGAAATAAAAATGGATTTATTGAATTATTTTTTTTTTTCGTTACCCCCATATTATTGTTCATTTTATATACAGATCGGTACAACTTCGGGAGTATTATCATTTTATTTCGGGCACGTACAGTTTTAATACAGATTGCATTAGAAAACCCATAGGAGCGTCGTTCGCTCTCCCATTGGTCCAAATAACTGCACCTCTTTTAACTTAGCCAATCACAAACAGAGCTCGCTCTGCATTTGTTTTCCCCTTAGAACTCTATGAGAAGGTAGCTCACCCGCTGATTGGCTAAGCAGGACGAGCTCCTCTTCTCCCCAACCAATCACAGTACTAGAATATTTCCCATAGACAGTAATTACTTGTAGGGCGCCCTTCTATCGCGCCCTTCTTTCTCCATTCAAAATAGACGCACTACATAAGATTGGTGGATGCATATCTGCACCCTGGGCTCAACCAATTAGCTCTTTTCTGCCTTTTTTACTGTATTTTGAACTCTCCGCCTTTTCATTTGATTGGTCCATACTTCTCCATAGCTTATAATGGGTCACTGTCGCTCCTATTCTGATTAGCTAGTTTCTGCCAAGCAATGAGAAGAGCTTAAAGAATTTGAATTACTGTATTTCCCGGCAATTCTCTATATCGCAATTCCTGATGTATCGCCGGTCTCGGCGAAAAACGAGTTGTTAGGGTTTTTATTGATTTATGTTTATATAAGGTTTCAGCTCTTTTTCAGATAATATTTAACACTTAATAAAAACGATTTTTTTAATCATACTCCATGTCGCACGGCGCTGAGAGCCGAGATTTCATTGCCCCCATCTCTCCATTGACTACAATGGGACAAAGTAGCTCGCGCTCTGAGTGGCCGGGATAGCCAAGCCCCCGCTAGCTCAACCAATCAGCTCTTTTCTGCATTTTTACTGTATTTTGAACTGTCCCGCCTTTGATTTTGATTGGTCAATACTTCTCCATAGATTTTAATGGGTCCCTGTCGCTCCTATTCTGATTGGCCAGAATTGCCAAGCCCCAGCTAGCTCAACCAATCAGCTCTTTTCTGCATTTTTACTGTATTTTGAACTGTCCCGCCTTTGATTTTGATTGGTCACTTCTCCATAGGTTTTAATGGGTCACTGTCGCTCCTATTCTGATTGGCTGGTGTCTGCAGACCAATGAGAATAGCTTACAGAATTTGAATTACTGTATTTCCCGGTAATTTTCAATATCCAAATTCCCGTTGTAGCGCCGTTATAGATTTTTGGAAAGTGATTTTATTTATGTATTTTTTTAGTAGGTTTGAGCTCTTTTTCTGATAATGTTTTACACCTAATAAAGGCGATTTTTTGATTCATACTCCATGCCGCACGGACATCTTTAATAATTTCTTGCTGTTTTACAGCCTGTCTCGAATCGGAATACATGTGAGGCACAGTCCCGCACTGCGCCCCACACACTGGCGAGGCGCGTTGAACTTTTCCCCGCCTGTATGAGCGCACCTCCTCGGACAGCGAATATTAGGCGCAGTCCCGCACTGCGCCCCACACACTGGCGCGGCGGACTTTACACGGCATGTATGAGCGCACTACGTCAGGCGGTTAATCTTAGGCACAGTCCCGCACTGCGCCTAAGTCCCGCACTGCACCTCACACACTGGCAAGGCGCCACGGACTTTACACCGCATGTATGAGCGCACCATGGCGCCGACATACATGAGGCGCAAATTTCGCCGGAAAACTGTCGGAAACATGTGCTCCGACGTGGCGAGATTCATACATGTCGCCCAATATGCGTACAACTGAGCTCTATGCGCCAAACAGACTCGCGGACTGCAATAAGAGAATTTAAATGTAATATGGATTAATATGGCGGCCTTCGAACCCCTGACAACAGGCGTAATTTACTATAAAATATGTGTAAAACAATATACGTACAACTGAGCTTTATGCACCAAACAGAGGCACGGACTGCAATAAGAGTATTTAAATGTTATATGGATTAATATGGCGGCCTTCGCACCACTGACAACAGGTGTAATTTACTATAAAATATGTATAAAACAATATGCGTACAACTGAGCTCTATGCGACAAACAAACACACAGACTGTAATAAGTGTATTTAAATGTTATATGAATTAATATGACGGCCTTCACACCACTGACAACAGGCGTAATTTACTATAAAATATGTATAAAACAATATGCGTACGACTGAGCTCTATGCGCCAAACAGATGCACGGACTGCAGTAAAAGTATTTAAATGTTTATGGATTAATATGGCGGCCTTCGCACCACTGACAACAGGCGTAATTTACTATAAAATATGTATAAAACAATATGCATACAACTGAGCTCTATGCGCCGAACAAACGCACGGACTGCAATAAGAGTATTTAAATGTTATATGGATTAAAATGGCGGCCTTTGCAACACTGACAACAGGCGTAATTTACTACAAAATATGTAGAACACAATATGCATACAACTGAGCTCTATGTGACAAACATACACATGGACTTCAAAAAAGCTATTTAAAAGTTATAGGGATAAATTATGCCGGATTATGGGAACACTGACACGCAGTGATTGCAATAGAACTGAAAACACAGGGACAATTTCACCTTCAGAGGTCTGCCGGCCAAAAAAGTGGTAAAAAACCAATGCTTTTTCAAATCAAGGTCACAGAACACACTGAGTTGCACAATATCTCCCTTCCTTTCAAAAGCCTCTCCTCCTGCAGCAACCCCCCTCCCCATCCGCCTCCCCCCTAGGCCCACCCACCCACCCACGCAGCCCCGCGGCTGGACACACCAGAAGATATCTTTAAAACTTTCTCTTACTAAATAAGAAGTTAAATTCTCTAATCTAACTCTATTCTAAGCTATAGCTAGGTGGATGGTTTCTTGTATTAGAAAAGACTATCTCTCAGAGCTGTTAGAACAGCTATTGGTTTAACTCAGACACGTCCTGCTGTGAAGTGGCATAGACAGAAAATGAGCTGAACAGGAAATGCAGTTGCATAGATAAAATGAGGTCATGTGATTGTTGCAGCCAATGAGATCCATACTCCGCAAAGTGGTGACGTTGTACATCCTCCTCACCCCCCTCTATCCTCGGGGCTGATTGGCTGGCCGCCAAAATGACATACTAAGGGCCATATGTATGAAAACTGTCTAGGTCTAAAACTCACTCTTTGCCCATAACAACCAATCAGAGCACCCCTTTAATTTCATATAGTGCTCAGGGAAAATGAGAAGGGCACTCTGATTGGTTGCTTTGAGAAACAAAGTGAATTTTAGACCCAGTTTTCATACACGTGGTCCTAAATCTGCAAACTAGAGTACCAACTGATCTTAATCATAGGACAGATTTACTATATATTTATAAACACAATTAAAGTATCAACAGGAGGGAAGCGATTCGAGTAGTAGACCAAAACCCTGTATTTTAACCCTTTTTTGCATCTTTAATTAAAGTTCCAAATAGATACTAGATCCCCTTAAGCAGGGCCTGACTGGGAATAAAAAGCAGCCCTGGCACAAAGCCCCCACCAGACCACATACAATATCCACTTAAAAATTTTCCCTTGTTCTCGTACCCCGCCACTTACTAAAATAAACTACACTATAAAGGTGCTTTCACACAGAGCGTTTTTGGTGCGTTTTTGATGTGTTTTTGGTGCATTTTTGTGCAGAAAGACAGAGTAGTTAATGCTGTACATTTCTGCACAAAAAACGCATCAAAAAACGCACCAAAAACCGCTCCATGTGAGAGCTCCCTATACACAAGCAAGAAAGAAAAAGTGGTGCGGAGAAACCACTAATCACAGAGTCAGGTGTGCACTTGCATTACAATCAGGGACAAGCCTACTCTGCCACTATGCAGGCACCAACATAACCTACAACACCACCAATCAGATCCCTAGTAGTCAGGTCACCATTACATGAATACAGCACTGATTCAACAAAGAAGTAAAATAACCCCTGACAGCAGGGACTCACAGGAGACGTCATCTCTGATGGGAGTTGTCTTCTGAATTAGCCAAGTAGTTAGGGCTGTCCCCAGTAATAAGCCAGGTAGATAGGACAGCCCCCAGTAACTAGCCAGGTAGATAGGACAGCCCCCAGTAACTAGCCAGGTAGCTGGGGCCAGGGCTACCATTAGGGGGGTACAGCCACTACTGGTGTACCGGGCCTGGCCAGTCTGTGAAGCAAGGGGGGGCCCCGCCAGCGGCGGCTGGAACCGCCCCCTTGCTTCACACAGTAATGGTAGTTTTCTCTACCATGTGAGCTGTGCCTGTGTTTTTCTGTACAACTGGGGCACGGCATAGCTGATGGAGGGCCCGTGCTGTGGCTCCGATCACAGCTGCGCTGAATGCCGTTCACGGGCATTATTTAGTTACTCTTCCTGCGCGCTGTGATCGGAGCAGTCAGGCCCTCCTCTCTCTCTCTCTGCCCCTGGCCGAAACAACTAATTAAATCAGTGAGGTCCCGCACAGTGGGCGGGGCTTCACTGACTCAAATTGTCCTGCATCCAGCTGGTGGCCAGATGCTGTGCGGGCAGGAAGAGAGGAGGAGGGCCCGACTGCTCCAGCAGCTCGCAGGAGAAGTAAGTGAATAATGAACGGTCACTGATTGTAACTAGGAGCCCGGCCCCTCTCTCCACAGTGACCCGCCACCACCCCCAGCTGTATGAGGGGGGGGGGGGGGAAATGCTGCCTGGCCGGCCACCCTTTTAGTAAAAAAAAAAAAAAGTTCAGTAGCTGCAGCCCGGTTGTTATAAAGTATGGGCAGCTTGTGTCCTCAGCCATGGGAGCTCTCCTTTCTTTCAGAGTCGGGCAGTAGTAAATCATCACAAGTGGCTGCTGCCCTGTATCTTCCCAACTTCTCTGTGATACTGGTCAGTTTTGAGCAGATGCTCTGCTGACTCCTGATTGTAAATAACAGGGAGCAAGGAAGCAACAGGACTGTGCCTCCCCTTACATGGCAGTACAAACCCCTTTCCACCCTTCAGCAGTGTAGATTGATGTTTTCTAGTTTGGGAAAATCACTGTGTCCTATTGTTTACATATTAAAAGGCCAGAGGGATTTAAAGAAAAATGAAAAAAAGAAAAATGCCAGTGCTTCCTTGCCAGATGCCTTTTTTGCCCCCCCAACTCCATTATAAAAAGGAATAATCCAGGCTGAGTTTACACAGAAGTGTGCAACAAATTTTAATACTCACTGTGTAATTTTTCCAAAATTTTCTGCATTCATGTAGAAATATATTTACTATTTACCTTACAAATGATGTTTGCGCATATATAATATTATATATATAAAATATATATATTATATAAAATATAAAAATTATATATATATTAAAAAACACACCACATATTTGCAAAATTGGTCTTTTGCTCCAAAAATTACATGTCAATTTTGGAACGCCCAACAACGCAATTAAACAGAAACGCCAAAACTCATGGGGAACGCTGATACGTTTTTTACATTGTGACGTGTAAACCACCTGCAGTTGCGTTTATGTTTGGGTCGGTCTAGAGGGCCCAAACTATCTAAAACGCCCCTCCAACGGCCCCAACCGTTTTGGTGAACATCCCTTTGTTATTTATATGTAAATAAAGAGAAGTTGTATAATGCTTACATAATAACCTTAGAATTGTTTTAAATGAGTAAATGTTTTTATAAAATGTAAATATTACCTAAGGTAACAAAACCCATAAATTCCCTAAAAAGCATAGACTTTAAGGCAACAATAGGTAACATCAAAGCCGGGTAAAAGCGGGAAAGGCACCAGAATTGTCTGCTCAGAAATGGGTGAGATGGGGAGTATGTTTTTTCTACTTTATTTGAAATAGAACGAAAGGGGAAGTTATCACAGGGGGAACAGGTTCCATTTCTGAGCAACATCTCGGGGGCCAGTTCCCGGGTAGATGCGGTTCCGGGGGTGGCCCTGACCATAATTTTGGGTGGATTCTTTAGAAATGCTTTAAAGGGGGTTTTTGCTAAAAATTTTTGGGGTTTTAATTAAAAATCTTTAAAAAAAAGCCTTTGCAAATTTTTTCTTAAAAATTCCACGTTTTTTGAGTAACCCCTGTTATAGTCTGCATCAGCTTCCAAACCATAAGGGACCTGTTGACCCTTATCTAGGGCTGCAGGTTGTATGACTCATCCCCTTTTGAATACGGGGTCGGAGAAGAGCCCCCCCCACAGAATCTTTTTAGTGGGGGGAGGGGGGGGAGGACTCTGGTTTCTGTTTTATTCTGCTGGATTAACCCTGTGTGTCCTGTTCCCCCCTGTCTCTCACAGATTGAGAGAGCTGAGGGACAATAGATGTGACAGCAGTGACCCTGTGTGTTACTAAACTAAAGTGTCTGGGGAGCGTAACAAAAATTACTAACAGATCAGGGGGTTTTTAAACAGTTCATGTTGCTGTACATGACACATCCGAGAACACTTCACACCCCGTTCTGTTCTGAAGGGGGCGTTTGTTGCTGGAGATGTGGAGATATGTAACTAAGAGAGGGGTTAAAAACTGCTTCCCCCTTTTTATGCTATTAGCAAAACAGACCCTCCCCCACCATAGATCAACCCAATACATGATTAGATGCCTGCAGAAGATTAGGCAGGGACCCAAAAACAGGGTTTTAACCTGGAGCAATCCCCGTCTCCCTTGCTGAAGAAGTTAAGGGGGGACTGCCTGTGTGCTGAGGGGGAAGGGGGGGAAAAGGGGGGGAGAAGGCAAGAAGAAGCAGCTTTCCCCAATTCAAAAAAACCCTTTTTCCAAAAAAAAAATTTTGTGAGCTGAAAGCTGTAATGAGACAACTCCTTTAAAGCTAACCCTTTAAGGCCTTTAAATTTTATTAAAGTTTTATTATAATACTCATACTGTGGGGAGGAAGTTGCGCCGGTCCAGCAACCCAAACCCGCGTTTAAAACCCCTTTAGATGTCTATCTTTTTTACTTTTATCCCCCACAACGAGATTCCCGGGGGGACAAACATTTGCCCTGGGGGCATGAAGCCTAAAGAAGGCTTCCAAAACTGCCATGTTAGTGCTTCTTTTTTCTTTGTCCAGGCAGGAATAATAGAACACCTGTTGTTACACCCATCTGCAAATTTTACTGAAATTTTTAAAAATTTTACAATGATCCAACCCCTTTTTTAAAATCCCTAAGGGGAATTTCAAGTATAATAAAAAAAATATATTTATATTAAAGTAAAATTTTTAAAAAATTCACTATTTTATAAAAAAAAAAATAAGTTCCCCCTTCGTAGGGGCCAAATCCTAAAAACCTATCTATTAAAAAAAAATATTTATCCCGATGAAACCCAAATGCCAAAAAAAGTTTTTGGTAATTTTTTTGTCCCCAAAAAAAATGGGGTAAAAAAATGATTAAAAAGTTGAATCTAACCAAAAAAGGTACCAATTAAATAACCCACATGGGGCAATTACATTTTTTTTTCTGGGGCAGGGCAGTGGGAATCTTGGGGGGGAGGCATTTGCTGGGGGGGGGGTTTATGTGAGGGGGGGCCCAAGCTTCGCTTAAAGGGGCCCTGAAATTTTTGTTGGGGCCCTTTCTGGGGGTTCCCCCAAAACAGCCAGGGACGGGGGGTTTCCCCCCGATCAAGCCCCGGGACTGGGGGGCCCTCAAACTCCCGGGACTGGGGCGCCCCCTTAACACCAGGGACAGGGGTGCCCTCGGGATTAACATATCTGAGCTGCCCCCCGTAACTACCAGATAGCTAGGGGTCCCCCAGTAACCCAATAGCTAGGGTTCCCCCAGTTATTAGACAGGGACCTATTTTCCCCCAGTAAAATAGCCAATAGCGGGGGCGCCCCCAGTAACCCAGGGAGCTGGGCTCCCCCAGTAACACCAGGAGATAGGGTCCAAAAAGATTTGCCAGGTAGGGCCTTTCCCTAAAAGCCCGGAGGGCCAGTAAATTAGTTAGGTAGGGCCAGTAATTAGCCAGGTAGGGCCAGTAATTAGTCAGGTTGGGGCAGTAAATAGCCATGTAACAGGGCCAGTTATTAGCCAGGTAAATGGGCCAGTCATTAGCCAGGTAATAGGGCCAGTCATTAGCCAGGTAACAGGGCCAGTTATTAGCCAGGTAATAGGGCCAGTCATTAGCCAGGTGACAGGGCAAGTTATTAGTCAGGTAACAGGGACGGTTATTAGGCAGGTGACAGGGCCGGTTATTAGGCAGGTAACAGGGCCAGTTATTAGTTTAAAAATTAAATAAAAATAATACTCACCTGCAGGACCAGATCCGGCTTTCTGGAGAGGCAGAGGCGCATTCAGCATGGGTAAGATTGGAGGACTGGGGAGGTGGAGTCAGTCCTCCAGTGAACGTCTCTATTGTTCACTGTGAGCTAGCTGGCTTCCACGGTCCCCCCTCCCTGCGTGCACCTCCTGCCTGCCTCCTGACATATGACCACATGACCCAGCCAGCAAACACTGGCTACGGCCGCTGCGGAGCATCCCAGCTTACTGCGGCCCTCAGGTGTGGGCGCAGCAGCCGGGGTCCCCTCTGTTGTGGCCGCGGCCCGCCTCCATAAGTGTTCTTAACTTTCTGGGGGTTGCGGAGCATCCCTGGCTCACTGCAGCGGCCCTCAGCTCTGGTCGCTACTGCCCTCTGCAGTGGCCGCAGCCCACATCAAATATGTGCTGGTGCTGCTATGTCCTGCTGCAGCCGCACAGCAAACAAGTGCGGCGGCGCTGCTATAAAGTGAGCAGTGCCGGTAGGTAAGTTCGGGCGGCCCATGTGTGTCCCGGTTGCGCGGCCCGCTGGGATTTTTGCCCGGTGGGGCAGGTTCTCAGTCCGGGCCTGCCCTTAAGAGACCAAATAGGATATGACGTAGGTAAAAAATGTATTTATTTACTCTTTTGCATCACATACTGCTATTTCTGCAGACATATTCATTGATACTTGCGCTTATGTAGCACATATAGTCCATGGTAGTCGGTACAGACGTAGAAGTCCAAACATTTTTCATGCAACCGCATAGCATGGCCTCGCCATCTTGGAAAGCATACCACTGACAGGCGGGTCCAGCGCAATCGCGTGACGTTTCGGGAGAACCCTCCCCCTTTCTCAAGCGCAAATTGACGGTCTTCTCTACCTATTTAAGTGCTTACAACATTACGCCCAATACACAATAACCCTTTCCCATCATAAAAACATCTTCAAGCTAAAGCTTTCATTAATCCCATTAGGAGCCAAGGTGTTAAGATCATATATCCAGCGTGCTTCGCGCTGCAACAACCGTTTTTCTAATGCCTGTCCTTCCTTTCCTGCAACATGCTCCAACACTGCCCACCTAAGATCAGATACATTATGATTACACTCGACGAAGTGTCTTGCTACACTGTTTTCCCCAAAGCCTTTTTTGTTTCAATGTTCTTTTCTACTTCTTGATTCTTCAATGCTAAACGGATGCTAGATCGATGCTCGTTAAGCCTGATCTTTACGCTTCGTGCGGTTTGGCCAACATAGCCTTTACCGCAAGGACACTTTAAAATGTAAATAACACTCTTTGTGTCACATGTGAATGAGCCCTTCACAAAAAAACTTTTTTACACTAGATGGATGCGTTATGTATGGTCCTCTCATTATAGCACTACAATGTTGACAATTGTGGCAAGGTTGTGTCCCTGTTTTTAATGGATTAAGGAAGGTCTGCTTTTTATTCTGCTTTGTGCGAATATCACTTGTCATAATTTGATTACCTACTGTGCGCCCCTTACGATAGATGAACTGCGGTGGATCTTTGAACAGTCTCCCATATTTGGTGTCACTGGTCAAGACATGCCAGTGTCTTTTTATGGCTTTTTTAATCATAGTACTATGGGAATCAAATGTACTAATAAATGTAAACCTCTCTCTTTTTTCTTTTTTATGTATGTCCAATAGCTCCTCCCTTTTCTTAAACCCCACTTCCTGGGCGACCTCTACTACTTCTTCCTTACTGTAACCCCTATCTACAAATTTATTGATGAGCTTTTTACTTTGATCAGAATAGATCCTGTCAGAAGAACATATTCTCTTAGCTCTTATAAACTGTCCTTTCACTATCCCTTTGAAGGTCTGAGGGGCATGGAAGCTACTTTTATGCAATATATTGTTTTTATCTGTGGGTTTAGTATACCTATTTGTAGAAATACCATGTTGGGTTTTCTTTATTTCAACGTCTAGGTAGTGGAGGACATCCCCGCCTATGGTAGCCGTGAACTGTATCAATGGATGAATTTTGTTGATATTTACCCAAAAATCTTTAAACTCAATTTCTGTACCTTTCCATAAGACGAAGGTGTCGTCCACATACCTATACCATGCGCCTACTTTCTCATAACCTGATGCTAAAAAAATATGATGTTTTTCCAATGATGCCATAAAGACATTAGTGTAGCTGGGGGCCACAGGGGACCCCATAGACATCCCCTGTAATTGCAAATATAACTCCTCCCCAAACCTGAAAAAAAAATTTGTCAAGATAATATCCAACAATGCCATTAAAAAATTAATTTTTGAATTAGATAAGCTGTGGTCCTCTCCCAATGCTTCCCTTGCTGCCTGCATGCCTTCATCATAGGGAATGCTAGTGAATAATGATTTTACATCGAGGGTACAGAATAAATATGTCTCCACTTCCGTTATAGTTTGCAAAATCCTCAAAAACTGACCGGTATCGCTAAGGGTGTGTATCTCTTTTTACTGCTTTTTGCAAAAACGAATCCACATATGTTGCTAATGGTTCTAAGATGGAGCCAATCCCCGAGACGATAGGTCGCCCCGTGGGATTGGTGAGAGATTTGTGGACCTTCAGGACCAGATAACGGACTGGCATGCGAGGATATTTGCATGTCAACATGTCCCTTATTCTGCTTCCGATGTGCCCAAGGCTAACCGCTTCTTCCAATACTTGGGAAATAACCCGAGAAACTTCATCTGTGGGATCATAACTAAGTTTACGATATACCTGTGTATCATTTAATTGTCTCCTCGCTTCTTCAATGTACTGCTCCCTGTATTGCACCACAGTAGCACCCCCCTTATCTGCCTTCTTCACAATTATAGACTGGTCCTTACCTAACTGATCTAACGCATCTTTTTCTTGCTGGGTAACATTAGGGTATTTTTTCTTACAGTGACCCCACTGTTGTACTACCTCTGAAGTAACCAATTGCTCAAATACCTGCAAAGCAGGACATTCGAGATCTGGATCAAATTGGCTCCCTTTACATAATTTTTTTGGTACATCCTCTCTCAAACTAGTGTTGAGCCATTATTATCGACAAAGTTGAAATCGGCACAGTTTTTATGGTGATCGGATTTTTTAGATCATGCGATAATTTAGGTTAAAATCTGTGCATCATCTATTAAGATCGCGCCATTTTCGGCGCTTCCTGTAATTTTTGGCGGCCAGCAAATCAGATTACAGAATAGAGCAGGGTGAGATGTGTGTGTGACGTCATGACTGGGATGTCTATGGTTGCGATTGGCTGGAAAAATCACATGACCTCGTTTTACATAGAACAGCGTTTCCTGTTCAGCCTCAGTGTCTCTCAGTGTCTCAGAGCAGAAGGACGTGCGCTCTGCTTGTGTCCAAACAGCTCAGCGAAATTATTATATTTCTTCACAGAGAAACCTCTACTATTAGCTGTGATCCTTACAATTTAGTTAGATTAGAGATTGGAAGATTTTATATAGTTAGGTAGAGAATTTTAAAGGAGCATCTACCGCTGTAAAGTCATGGGGGGGAGCGGAGGGGGGTCCCCCGCGGGCGAACACAGACAAGCTCTATAAAGAATACTGGATAAAGTTCACCAAGACTTAGTGTAGATATTGCAATAGCTTTATTATTAACAGTTTTCTATTGAAATATTTCCTGGATTTATGGGCAGCCTGAACTTATAGGATACACATCTTTTCTAGTAACTGCAGGTCTCTTTGTTAGGTGAAAAAACTCCACTTTTATTATCAGTATACATTTCAGATAGGTGTTCATTTTCAATTTTGCCCATTCCACCTTTGTTGATATATCCACCTTGTACTTAAATTGGAATCCAGCAAGTCAGCACAGGTTGATAGGTGCCAAAAATACCTTGTAATATCCGAATAAATTTCAGATACGTGTTTTTTTGACTTTGGCGCACTACAGCTTTGTTCATTGAGGCACCTTGCACTTAAATGTGAATACTGCAATTTTGTAGTCACCACAGGTGAATTGATAGGTTCGAAAAAATACCTTTTTTTATCCGAATACATTTCAGATACGTGTTTTTTCACTTTGGCGCACTACAGCTTTGTTCATTGAGGCACCTTGCACTTAAATGTGAATACTGCAATTTTTTAGTCACCACAGGTGAATTGATAGGTGCCAAAAAATACCTTTTATTATCCGAATACATTTCAGATACGTGTTTTTTCACTTTGGCGCAGGCCAGCTTTGTTGATAGATCTACTTTGCAGTTAAATTTGAATACAGCAATTTTGTAGTCACCACAGGAGGAATGATAGGTGCCAAAAATAACTTTGATTATCCAAATACATTACAGATACGAGTTTTTTTGCACTTTTGCCCAAGTCCAGATTTGTTGATAGAGCCACCTTGCAGTTGAATTTGAATCCAGCAATTGGTAGTTACCACTGGTGAATTGATAGGTGCCAAAAAATTCCTTTTATTATCCGAATACATTAAAGATACGTGTTTTTTTGACTTTGGCGCACTACAGCTTTGTTCATTGAGGCACCTTGCACTTAAATGTGAATACTGCAATTTTTATTCTCAGTTCCCAACAGTTCATTTTGCTGGTTTTGCTGTGAGGAGACTGTAAAAGACACCAAGGTTTCATGACAAAACCATATTCCATTTACTCACTTCATCTTTAGAATTTTTCGCATTGTCAATGGTTTTGGGGTCATGTTGCCTCACAATTTTTAACAGTGGCTGAGAAGTCATATTTATAATTTTTTTGGGGTCATGTTGCTGTGAGATACAGCAATAATTATGGTCCTTTGGAACAGAAATGTGGCTTTTAAGTGGCATTTCTCCCTCACAATTTTTAACAGTGGCTGAGAAGTCATATTTATAATTTTTTGGGTCATGCTGCTTTGAAATGCAGCAATACTACAGGTCCTATTCTAAAAAATGTTGTTTCTAATAGACATTTGTTCTTCACAATTGTCAAAAGTGGCTCATGGGTCATGTTTTGAATTTTTGGGGGCATTTTGCTGTGACATGCAGCTATACTACAGGTCCTATTATAAAAAATTTTTGTTTCTAACAGACATTTGTTCTTCACAATTGTCCAAAGTGGCTCAAGGGTCATGCTTTGAATTTTTGGAGGCATTTTGCTGTGACATGCAGCTATACTACAGGTCCTATTATAAAAAAATATTGTTTCTAACAGACATTTGTTCTTCACAATTGTCAAGAGTGGCTCAAGGGTGATGGTGCTGTCAGAAACAGGAATAGGTAGAACACTGTTAATGGACACATATTGCAAAATGACTTGTTTTTGCAAGATCTTTAACATAGCTATCAATCCCTGTATTGAGACAACCCATTTAATATAATTAAAAAAAAAGAGAAACAAAGACATGGTGGGATTCCATCCTATTTTAAAAATGTGTTTTCTAGAATTAAACTACTAAAAAACTTGCATGTACAAAATAGCTGTTAAAAAAAAATTCCTCTGAATTGTACAAGGGAGGTACAGGAAAACTTGACCAGATGTAGGTTATTCAGAGGACATGGAGTATGGAGCAGGGACAGAGAACAAAGTACAGAGACCATTTCCTCCAGCACGTTCAGTAAAATGAGAAAAAGAATGCCAGAAAAAGGGCACCTGGGTGTAACAGGAGAGTTAACCACCAGTATTTCCAAGTGAAGCTCAATTGGTCCGCACTCATACGGAGGGGCAAGCGCTACCCAGGTCTTGACTGTGTACTGAGGAAGGCTGGAGTTCTCACACTTCCGCTTCCGCACTCTGCTTCAGCACGACAGTTTTCGTTGCTGCGTCATCAGGGCATTTTAACCTGCATTTTAATAGATGACGGACGCCAGCCTTGGCTCTCACCGCACCCACTGTAACTCTGGCCCTGGGTCATGCTGTGGCACAGGACAGGTATAGTCAATGTCCAGTGAAACTAAAATGGTGGTTGAAAGACTCCTTTTTCCGGCACTTTTTAATCTGGGGGTCAGACAGGTTTAATGGTCATACTGCGGTCCAGGACAGTTCTAGTCCATGTCCAGTTCAACTAAAATGGTGGTTGAAAGACTCCTTTTTCCGGCACTTTTTAATCTGTTGGTCAGACAGGTTTAAGGGTCATGCTGCGTCCAGGAACAGGGTTTGTCAATGTCCAGTTCAACTAAAATGGTGGTTCAAAGACTACTTTCTTCCGGCACTTTTTAATCTGTGGGTCATGCAGGTTTTTAGGGTCATGCTGCGTTCCAGGACAGGGATATTCAATGTCCAGTTCAAGTAAAATGATGGTTCAAATAATACTGCCTTCTGGCACTTTTTAATTTGTGGGTGATGCAGGTTTAAGGGTCATGCTGTGGTACAAGACAGGGATAGTGAATGGTGTGTGACTTTTTTTCTGTGGCTTTTATAGCCTAAGTGTTGTGCCTAAGATGTAGCAGGTATCCATTTGACTGTTGTGGCTGTTAATTCCAGCTTCTCCAGCCCTGTTTGGGTGTAAGAATGAAGGTGTTGTTGCTCTCCCATAGACTTTAATGGTCATCGGAGATGATCGACTATCGACTATCGAAAAACCTTATCGATGGTGGCCGACTATCGACTATCGCCCGATGTCGATAGCCAACGTAATCGCTCAACACTATCTCAAACCTTTAAAGCTACTGCCATAGAAAAACATTTTAATACGTAAAGACCGGCAAAACCTGTAAAGATCAACACTGAAATCAAAAGGAGAAATGTCCTTTACTGGAACGAAATTAAGTCCTTTGTTAATAATGGACCTCTGTGAATCTGTAAGATGTTTCTTGGAGATATTAATAGCCAGTCCATCTGTATCATACACTTCATTTCTCATTATTCCATCTATTTTTTCATCTATTTTTTCTTTGCCTTGGACATTCCTCGCTTCCCTTGTTGGCTTGTTCCAGAGCTCCCCCAGACTCGCCTTCTCCGCTCTGGTTGCGTTGTTCTAAAAAATCAGGTGTCTTAGAATTTTTTCGTATCCCCGATCTTAGTTGCATGCGGTTAACAGCTGTTGAATTATCTGATTCCGTGCTGCTTTCATCTGTCTATTTATTTTTAGCTCTTTCTTTCTTATATCTCTGTCTGGAGCGATCTTCTGCCCAGGCGTACACACGGTTATGGAGGTAATCCTTGTTATCGCACTCAAACTTTTTGAGCTTATTCTGTAGCAACTGATTTTTCAATTTATCAATCTCAACATCAAGGTCCCGGTTCATTTGTTCAAATTGTTCCGTCGTTGTTGTTTTCTTGAGTTCTTCTCTTATAGCCATGATCTCATGTTTTAGCTTCTCCAAATTCCGTTGTAAATGCTGTATGGTCAAAAACATCAATTCCATAGAATAATGGTTGCTGATAGCGTACCACCGTTCCCGATACACCGGGTCATCTTGCATTAAAATTGGTTGCAGGGGGCCCCTCAGGCCTCTTGGTATACGTTCATTTTTAACATACTGTGTAAATGTTGTTGCATGCGATAGTAAGCTGGCTTCTTTCTTTTGCATTTGTTCTAATTTCCTTGGGAGGTGACTCACAACTTCTCCCGTCTGCATTACACCCAGCCCAGCTGCTTCAGCCTGTTTAAGGATGTTAACCTTTTCGTCATCAGAGAAGGTGAAAGTCTCTGCCCGCCTGTCAGTGATACTGGCCAAATCTTCAAACGACATGCTTATGTCTTTATGTATGATTTACTACCCAGCATAGAAAGTCCAGAACTCCACTTATATATGGTAGTAACAAATCAATATATGTACCGCTACCTTTCACCTGTTTCACAAGAGATCCTGAACTCCTTTTTTTCCCAACAGTCCAACACACAATCAGGTGAATATAAACCATAAAACGTATTTATTTACTCTTTTGCATCACATACTGCTATTTCTGCAGACATATTCATTGATACTTGCGTTTATGTAGCACATATAGTCCATTGTAGTCGGTACAGACGTAGTACACGCAGTGTTGGAGCATGTTGCATGAAAGGAAGGACAGGCATTAGAAAAACGGTTGTTGCAGCGCGAAGCACGCTGGATATATGATCTTAACACCTTGGCCCCTAATGGGATTAATGAAAGCTTTAGCTTGAAGATGTTTTTATGATGGGAAAAGGTTATTGTGTATTGGGCGTAATGTTGTAAGCACTTAAATAGGAAGAGAAGGACCGTCAATTTGCGCTTGAGAAAGGGGGAGGGTTCTCCAGAAACGTCGCGCTATTGCGCTGGACCCACCTGTCAGTGGTATGCTTTCCAAGATGGCGAGGCCATGCTATGCGGTTGCATGAAAAATGTTTGGACGTCTACGTCTGTACCGACTACCATGGACTATATGTGCTACATAAACGCAAGTATCAATGAATATGTCTGCAGAAATAGCAGTATGTGATGCAAACGAGTAAATAAATACGTTTTATGGTTTATATTCACCTGATTGTGTGTTGGACTGTTGGGAAAAAAAGGTGTTCAGGATCTCCGGTGAACCAGGTGAAAGGTAGCGGTACATATAGTGATTTGTCACTACCATATATAAGTGGAGTAGGTAAAAAATGTTCACACCTGTGATTGGTTTGAATGTGTTTTTAAAGTTGGACATTATGTTGTAGCTAATAACTGTGAACAAGAGCCGCATTGGCTTGAAACGCGTAAGCGTGGTTACAGTGTCTTTGTATACCATGTTTTTATACTGATTTATAAGCAAATGGAAAAATAAAGAAAGCTCTTTTAATGTTCGCTCTGCATCTGGGTGTAACCTGGTACAAGGAGTACCTCGGATCAGATTCCCCTGCACTAAATGTATGCTTAGCAGAGCCGGGGAAGGATCCTGGCAAGCTAACATTGAGCAAGCCATATGGATACAAGCCAAGAAAACGGTGAGGCTGCTACTTTTATCATGAGTACAAGTGCATTATGCTTGGTGGTACTGACTCAGAAGCACAGACTTGGTAAAACAGCATGTTTGCCAACTTTTGGGAGTGGACTACAGGGAGATTTTGAATTGCAGCTTGCCTCCTTAATGGTTTCAGTGGGCCACTGTCACGAGTATGGTAGTGGATCCACTGAACCACCGCAAGCGGTGGTGTATGCCACGGCAGGAAGTGGAGTCTAAGTAGGTCCCGGTTTTCACCAGAGCCCACCGCAAAACGGGATGGACTTGCTGTGGGGGGAGTCTACCAGGTCGCTACCGCTGACGTTACTTGCTTGCGGTGGCAGCCGAGGTATAGCGTGGTCCAAGATCGTAAGGCAGGCTCGTCGGCAGGGACAGGTGGTAAGGGCAGGACAGGCGGCAAAGGTTTGGGGTCGTGGGACGTAGGCGAGAAGGTTCGGTACACGGTAATCAGGACAAGACTAGAATGAACGCTTTCTCAATAGGCAACAGGCACTAAAGATCCAGCGAGGACATGCTGGAGGCGTTACCAATATATAGGGTCAGCGCCCGGCAATCAACCAATTACCGGCGTGCTGGCCCTTTAAATTTGGGAGAACTGGCACGCGCACGCCCTAAGGAGCGTGGACGCGCGCGCCAGCTGGCAGGAGACCGCGGGGAAGCAGGAGTGCGGCCGGGTAAGTGTTTAAGCGCGGGAGACCGAGTGCGCCCGCGGCCCGACACGCGAGCCGCGGCGCCACTCGTCCCCAAGCTAGGGGCCACTACAGGGGCACGAAAGCGCCCGCATGCTGAACCATGGGCTGTGGGACCGCTCGTTACAGCCACACACCCTGTTTTACATGACACACCCTCTTTTACACAAAGACACATCCCCTTTCCACATCTGTGTAACAGCTTTGGAGGAAAGCTGATTAAGGAATGTGGTATCCTTCAGCTTTACTGGTTGTTGGATCTCCTAACCAGCTTTCCTTCAGAGCCTAGCTACAATGAAGTCCATATGCACCAAGTGATGTCAGGGAAGCATCTCATGATGCTGTACCCTGGCACCACCACTATCTCCACAGCAACCCACAGCCAGTAAAAAGACGTACACAGATGTATACAGTGGAATAGCTGCAATATAGCCTTAGGCTAAAACCCCCCAAACATTGTCAACTTGTGACTATGTTTGGCTCCTTTTCAGCTATACATGCTGCACTAGTGTATATAGTGGGCAGCGTGTTTTTTGAGTGTTTTTCAACATGGCTTTTGCCCTTACTATTAATTTGTATGAGTGCAAACCTATTATACAAAACCTGATTAAAAACCTCTTCTGAAGCAGCATGTTTCAAACAACATTTTGATGATGTTTTGGGCACTGACAAATCACATGGCCGGTATAAATAAAATACCGGCATTGGCCCCCTGGCAGTAACCCCGTCCCTGTCAGTGCTTTACCAGATTGGTGGCAACCCTACTATAGCAGGAGATTTACCAACTCTTCAGGTGGACTTGGAGGACCCCCCTTTTCAGGGAATCTTACTGACGATTAGGGAGAGTTGATATTTATAACAGTTAGTGGTTCTGTTGTAGTAATTATCTCAAGCTGCCTCATTTTCTTGTCCTTTAAGTGTAGAGCAATATGGTGCACAATGTCTTGCTATGATCCTTAAAGAGAACATATCAACTCCACACAAACACACAAAAATTGATAGTAGATGAAGATATAAGACTTTTGTCAATAGCAATCCAGAAGATTTCCCTGAGTTTTACAGGGGGCACAGGTTTTACTTTCACTTTGTAACTCTGGAAATCATTAGCATTCTGTTGGGAGATATTAACAGTGCAGGGGGGAGCTGAGGGCATAGCTGCTTGTACAGGGTGATCTGAGTCTCTCACTATACATATAATGCAGGCACAGCACACTGAGGACATAGCTGGACAGATTACCTGTTGCTTCAGCCTCCTCCTTCATAGCACGGAGGCATCTGTATTAGGATATGTCTCCACTGCACAGAAAAATGTCCGTTTTTTTCAGCATTTTTTCGTTTTGTAAAAACTCTGAATAAACGACTGAAAATAGCTCCCATAGACTCTACAGTAAGAATGTCCTGTTGTCTCCCATAGACTCCATAGTACGAATGTCCTGTTGTCTCCCATAGACTTTATAGTAAGAATGTCCTGTTGTCTCCCATAGACTCTATAGTGAGAACGTCCTGGTGTATCCCATAAACTCTATAGTGAGAATTTCATGCTGTCTCACACAGACTCTTTAGTGAGAATGTCCTGTTGTCTCCTATAGACTCTATAGTGAGATCGTCCTTCTGTCTCCCATAGACTCAATAGTGAGAACGTCCTGCTGTCTCCCATAGACTCTATAGTAAGAACGTTCTGCTGTCTCCCATAGACTCTATAGTAAGAATGTCTTGCTGTCTCCCATAGAATCTATAGTAAGAACGTCCTGTTGTCTCCCATAAATTCTATAGTAAGAACTTCCTGCTGTCTCCCATAGACGTTATAGTGAGAACGTCCTGTTGTCTCCCATAGACTCTATAGTGAGAACGTCCTGTTGTCTCCTATAGACTCTATAGTGAGAATGTCCTGCTGTCTCCCATAGACTCTATAGTGAGAACACCCTGCTGTCTCCCATAGACTATATAATAAGAACGTCCTTCTGTCTCCCATACACTCTACAGTAAGAACATCCTGTTGTCTCCCATAGACTCTATAGTAAGAACGTCCTGTTGTCTTCCATAGACTCTATAGTAAGACCGTCCTGCTGTCTCCCATAGACTCTATAATAAGAACGTCCTGCTGTCTCCCATAGACTCTGTAGTAAGAAAGTCCTGCTGTCTCCCATAGACTCTATAGAGAGAACGTCCTCCTGCCTCCCATAGACTTTATAGTAAGAACTTCCTGTTGCCTCCCATAGATTCTATAGTAAGAACGTCCTGTTGTCTCCCATAGACTCTATAGTAAGAAAGTCCTGCTGTCTCCCATAGACTCTACAGTAAGAACATCCTGTTGCCTCCCATAGACTCTATAGTAAGACCGTCCTGGTGTCTCCCATAGAATCTATATTAAGAACGTCCTGTTGTCTCCCATAGACTCTTTAGTAAGAAAGTCCTGCTGTCTCCCATAGACTCTACAGTAAGAACATCCTGTTGCCTCCCATAGACTCTATAGTAAGAACGTCCTGCTGTCTCCCAAGAATCTACAGTAAGAACGTCCTGTTGTCTTCCATAGACTCTATAATAAGAACGTCCTGCTGTCTCCCATAGACTCTATAGTAAAAACGTCCTGCTGTCTCCCGTAGACTCTATAGTGAGAACATCCTGCTGCGGTAGTCATTGCAACATGTGGCAAAAATGCCAGAGCAGGGCTGAAAATTTACTATTGGAGTCTATGGAAAGCGGCGGACATTTTTCAAGCGTTTTCATCTTGTTGTTTGCCACGATTTTACAATGAAAACCCACCCAAGAGATTAGTCCTACCTATAGTGGGTGCTAATGATGCTTATTCTTTTTTTCAATTCTGCATACAAGTGTCTGATGTGTCCTTGTTCGCACCGTTCTTAATAAGGTGATCTTGCGCTTGTCGCTCACATTTTTTGCGCAATTCATGATTTTTGCGCTAATAAAGTTATCTCGCTTCTGATACTAAAGATACTTTTTTTAGGTTTTTTTGGCACTAGAATCTTTTTTTACGGTTTTTAGCGCTAAAATCCTTTTCCTCAAATATTTTGGCACTAATAAAGTTATCTCGCTTGTGACGCTAAAAATACGCTTTTTTATGGATTTTGGCGCTGAATTACTTTTTTGGGGGGATTTTGTTGATAAAATAAATTTTTTACGGATTTTGAAGCTAATAAATTTATCTCGCTTTTGTCGGCAAAAATCCGCTTTTTACGGACTGTGACGCTAAAAATATGTTTGTTTTTTTTTTACAGGTTTTGTAGGTAAATGTATTTGTGCCAAAATCGTAAAAAGCTGGAGTTTTAGCGACAAAAGTGATATAACTGTATTAGCAGCAAAATCTGTAAAAAAAGTATTTTAGCTCCAAAATCCGTTAAAAAATTTTGACAAAAGAGAGACAACTTTAATAGGGATAATATCCGAAAAAATAAGTATTTTAGTGCCAAAATCCATAAAAAAAACGGATTTTTAATGTCAGGAACGAGATAACTTTATTAGCCCAAAAATCCGTAAAAAAAGTATTTTAGCGCCACAATCCATATTTTTAGTGACAAAAGCAAGATTACATAGACTCCTGTAGTAAATTTTCTGCCCTGCTCTGACGTTTTTTGCAACATGTTGCAAAAGACGACCAGTAAAAAAATGAGCAGAAAAAAAAGAAGCTCAGTGGAGACAGCAGGACGTTCTTCCTATGGAGTCTATGGAAGCTGTTTTCAGTCGTTTTTCAGTGTTTTCAGAAAATGAAAATCGCTGAAAAAACTGATGTTTTTCTGTGCAGTGGAGACATAGCCTAACACTGCAGCTAGCAACTTACAGACTCCCCCTTGCACAGTGGACTCTCCCAGCTCAGAAACCTACAACTGTCAACATAGCAATCCATCACGCTGTCATATGCTGATTTGGCCAGATGTAAGAGCTGTCTTAAAGGGCCAGCACTTTTTTAAAAACTGAATTACAGGGGAAATGCTTTGATTTTCCTAATGAAGCATATTTAAGGAAGTGTTTGTATTTTAGTCTCCTGTTACTTCATGAGGTTTCTCTGAAGGTGATAGGTACTCTTTAAGTCACAGTCTATCAGTTGACGCTTACACTAAGGCGAGATGTTACTCAACGTCTGTATATGACCCTTGTATATTACACACTGTCAACACTGTACCTCTGTACTGCTGTTACACACTTGCATTAGGATTCTTCTGGACAAGTAATAATAATTTTGCACTAATTGACATCTCATGTCCTGTGTCAGGAGCCTACATTCATGTCTCTGTTAAGCAATCTCCACAAGTGCTGTCTTCAGTGCTACCATATTTTATGGCCAATTCTACAGTCTCACAGGACAGTTTCCTCCACAGCTACATCTTTATATCAGTAACTCTTGTAGCCCAGTGCCGGACTGGAATGCCTAAGGCCCACAGGTAAAGTTGATTCTAGGAGCCTACAGGTGGAGTTGATTCCAGGGGACCACCAATTCAGCTGTTTCGGGGCCCACCGGTGGAGTGTATTTAAGGGGTCCACTGCTTTTCTGCCTTTCCCAAGGATGGATATGCAGTAAAAAAAGATTGACAGGTCTACCATGTTAAGGGGCCCATCGGGGGATTCCCCTATACCTCTGTGGATCAGTCCGAGCCTGTTGTAGCCTAACACCACTTTTGACATTTATTCTCTATGCATGCTACTGTTCTAATAGTTGTTCTGCACACATGGCCAGGACTGCTCAGGCTTTTGTCACTGTGTAGCTAGCTCAACACATGACAAGGATGTAACTACAATTCATAGGGCCGCATAGCAAAATTAAATGGCCCTCATCACTTCATACCAGATAACAGAAATAGAAGCATAAGTAGCAATAATTAAAGGTTTGGATAATAGCACTGTGTATCAAAGAACCCACATAGTAGTGCTAAATTGCAGAAAACAACCAATGCATTGTTCCATAAACAAAAGGTACAATGTTCTTGCACCTGAGTGTACCTCCTTAACCCCGTACTGCCGCAGCCAGTTTTGACCTTCCTGACAGAGCCCATTTTTAAAATCTGACATGTGTCACTCTATGTGGGAATAGCTTTTATTTATTGAAACTTTTACTTATTTATGAGATGCTGAAATCACATGACCCTGTTCTATCTACTACACTGTATTTCCAGTTGTACGCCATTTCCACTTCAATCTCTGTACTGAACACACTGCTTTCTGTGTCTGCATGCTCAAATGCATGCAGGCACCTCATTTCAAAGTAATTTTATAAAGGAAAAGCTGCTAGTTAGATTAATTGGGGGTGGGGGGGCAGTAAGCCAGGGAAATTTTTCACAAAAAGTTTAAAATTTTTGCTTTTTTT